>JAHRHJ020003502.1:0-154782 GCA_019776745.2 Taxus chinensis | reverse complement strand
TATCCTACTATGTTTTTGGAATGGAAAATGCCTTAATGAATAGATTTTTAAAAAACTGCGCCGAGACAATAGGAATGAAATCAAAATTGGAACTCTATATATTCAAAATTAAGCTCAGAAATGCATTTTAAGCCCATTTTAGTAAATTTAAGTTTTTTGTAAAAATCTTGGATTAATGGTCTATTTTTTAGAAAACGGACCGCCCGCCTTGTGCAGATAGCGGGTCGCATAACCACTGCTCTAACCCACTGCTGCAGCTAAGGAGCCAGTCTCAAAACCTGTCACTCTCGTTTGTGGTCTAAGGACGCTATGTCTCTGGGTTTTGTTTCTTTCACTTACAACCAGAACTCACAATGTCCGCACCTATGCATAATTTTATTGGTTTCAATCTAATTTATAAGATGTAAAAAGTCATCTAATATCTACCAACAAGAAAACAATGAGTAAAACCCTCAGATTGTACAAAAACATACAAATGGTGATCTAAAACATTTCTTCTCATTATTCATATACCAGTAGTGGGTAAAATATGTTTAACCGCCCCAATGATGGAAACCACAGATGGCTAAAAATAAAGTTTGAATAAAACTCAGATTAGGGAGAGAGATCGCAACACACAAACCACCGAAATAGAATGAAAATGTAACAACCCCCCAAGGAAAAAGAAAAACAAAAATGTAAAAACAGTTCATCGAACCTGAAAGCTTTGTCCTAATGGTGAGAAAAAAAAGTCCTCACATAAAGAAAATGAAACAAAATCTCAAACCCCATTACTCCCATAGCCTTCCTCATTCTCTTAACCTTATTTTTAAGAAACAATAGACCAAATGAGGGAAGAACAAAGAAAGGATTTAATAAAAGTCATACGGAAATGAGGCTGGTTTGTACCCTAAGATCTCTGGTGGTGGAATTGACTTAATCAAAGGGGGGAGTTTTCCCCTACTTTTGTTAGGTGAAATGGTTTATAAAATGTGGGTGTTTTAAAAAAACTTTAGTAGTAATGTGAAAATGTGGGGAATGGGGGGCCACTTAATTGTTAGAAGAGTATTAAACATTGGTGGCTATCAGATTGATTTAAGTGGTTAAACAGCGAATTAAGTAAAAGTCTTGTAACTTCCACGATAGTTGAGTTTGGACCCTTAAAGAGAATTAGATATATGTTAACCTTCTATAGACCTGTTTATCAAACCTCAGTTTGAGTTGAGTGGTGTAAGTTAGCAATTGTAAGAACTAGGGGATTAACCCATGTAAACCCGTTATGTATCCTTAATCTTATAATACCCAAAAAAATGTCCGTAATTTGTGGGGAAGTGTTAGGTTTTAGTGTGGGGGTTTCGCTAACACACACTGGATGTCACGATTTTATGGGCGTGTAAAAATCCTGTTAGAGTATCAAGTTACATGAAGGGGTATTAACAGCTGACCCGGGGAACACTAGAAACATTAGAAACAAATTTTTAAACCTTGTAGAAAAATGTGTCCTTTAAATATAGAAAACCATACTATCGGATAGATTGTTAAAATTTTGAAAACTTAGATAACGAAACAAAAAAAATGATGAGCTAACTCTTGCCAATTGGTCTGTGCAGGAGGTGCAACTAGACGCGTCTGTTTGCATAACATGTTATAACCCCCATCAGATTAGGTTGTAGTGCCTTTCTACTTGAGTTTTATATAGACACTTAGGACGTCATTCCTGTATACGCGAGGGCCCTAGTAGGATGAATTGCTAGACAGGATCGTAGCCATCATTTGAGGCTAGGGCAATCTCCTCGATAAACGAGGAGCATTGTAAAAGAATCCATTAAGTCGTTAGGGAAGAGGACTACAAAGAGTGTATGGAACATGATTTGAAGACATAGGGATAGATCTCAGGCCCTAACAGAGGAGGAGCAATAGAGAGACCTAGGGTCTGTCAGTTGTGATGTGCAAGACCATATCAAGAGATCCTGAAGCTACGACCATCTCCTTTTTCTGGAGATACAGAGGTGTCAGAAGACGGCCGATTGGGGAGCTTGAGCAAATGCTCAGCTTGGCCCTTGGACTAAAGCAACATGAATCTTGTGTTGTCAATCTCTTCTACGGCATGGAGAGCAGCTCCATTTTGACTTGGAGACAGTTACCTAGGAGCTTTGAGAAGCTTTTTTAGTAAGAAGGTATTTTCCTAGAACATTTATTCATAAGAGATATATGTTTCATACCTCGTGCCAAGCATCTCTGGACTATAGCTGAGTATGAGAGTCAATGTTCTAGATCTACTTCAGTATGTCACCTATATTCAAGATGAGCAGGTAACAGATTCAAAAGTGATAGAGGGCTTGAATTTTGGATTTAGGTGTTGCCATTGTGGCATTCCCTTTCCCACATACATTCAGAGGCCATGGAGAAGGCCTATATTATAGATAAACATGGGGAAGATGCAACCTGCTAGAGATAGAGTTCGGAGTATGCATCTAGTAGAGCTAGGATATAGATTGAGGGGGTCAGTTCCCCTCCATTTACTACATAGTTGGGACAATCTCCTTCATCCACCCCATATCCACCTTAGGTCAGTCAGTAACCCAACCCACCTTACACCGACCTCCCAAAAATTCAACACATAAGGGGTTTGAGTAGGACCTCCTCCTAGGGTCCCCACATATCACGGTCCCCATAAAGAGGTCAGTCAGCAGGAGCCTCATACAAGCAAAGACATCAGCCAGTCCATAGCCCAGGTCGTCAGGATTACAAGAAGACGGACATCTAGAGTCCGGGTGGGCTGCATCCCTAGATAGATAGGAAGTTGTTATGGTTTGTGGCTCACTAGAACACCATTAGAGAGAGTGGCCCAAGAACCAGAAATAATGGTAAGAAATGCAACTCTCAAAGTCCAGATTTTGGAGATAGGGGAGGGATCCATCGGATATATGCTACAGTTGAGAACTACCAGCTGCCACAAAATTACCATGATAGACGATGAAAGTGGTTACTGGTGGGTGTTTCCACCTCTATATTATTTGATTAGGTCCTCTGATTATTTTATTGGCACCATCCTTTAGTAGAGTTGTTGCGACTGTGGGAGTAGGCCAGATTATAGTTTTTAGACATTGTGATGGATTCTGGAGCCAAATTTCTGTAGACTCCTTATTTTAGATTGTTGTATGGATTTGGGCCCTCCACCCTACTTCGGATCCTACTATCGGATCTCTTCAAATCTTCTTTGGGTTCCTATGGGTGTCATTTGGGCAATGGACTTGGTTTCCTGCATATAGAGCTAGAGTTGACTATTACCATAAGGACTATTCCTTATACAAAATGATCGAGAGTGGAGTCAGTGATGATAGCAGGCCCCGGGGTTCGGAGGCCCATTTATATTTACACCATCTCTGCTAAGCAACTTAAGTGGTTTAATGTGGCGATGGGGTTGTCAGAGTATGTTGTTATGGCTAGTGAAAAAATCTAAGGATGGTCTATTGGACATCCCTTGACTGACCATCCCATCTGAGAGAGTTTTCTATGTGTTTGCAAGGGGAGCTACCAGAGTTACAACCCCACGTGAGATATATTTTTTCATATAGATTGTTTCCGGGCGCAGAGCCTATCTCATATAAGACCTTATTGAATAACTACCCTAAGATTTGTGAGCTCAATTATAGCTTGAGGGCCTTCTGGGAGAAAGGCCTATCCATCCTAGTGATTTCATCAGGGTTCATCGGTGATTTTTGTGAAAAAGAAGGATGGATCTCTGTGGTTGTGTATTGATTACGGAGATGTGAAAAAAAGTAATGATCAAGAATCGTTACCCCTTCCATGAATGGATGACTTGTTTGGTTAGATGAAGGGGGCCACAATTTTTTTCCAAGATAGATCTTAAGTCAGGGTATCATTAGCTGAGGATAACGGAGGAAGATATTCATAAGACCACCTTCCTTATGAGATATGGCCACTACGAGTTTACAGTGGTACCTTTTGGTCTGATTGAATCCCCCGCAGAGGTTCATGAGCTTGATGAATGGGGTATTCAGGAATTTTCTAGATCATTTCGTGCTCATCTTCCTTGATAAAATTATAATTTACTCATGGCACATGTGAGGAAATGAGGAGCACCTTTCGCTAGGTGGTTTCTTCAGTGTCTGCGGAGGAAGCACACTTTACGGGAACCTAGAGAAGTGTGTGTTCTTTTTTTCTTTACACAGAGGTTGGAAATATTTGGGCCAAATTTTTTGGGGGAAGGTATCTATTATTACCAAATCATAGCACCCCTGAGTTTATACAAGTGCATATACTTGAACTCACGGTGTGATTGGATAACATGGGTAATATCTCCAGTTGTGGGACTTGCTACTTGAGATAGACCTCCAGAGAAGCTGGTTGCCTTGCTCGCTAAACTAAATGCACAACTACTATAAGAGGGAAACTAAACATTCTAATCTAAATTTCCTAATCTAATTTGCCAAGGGGACCAGGAAGCGCGACGGCAATAAAATTATAAAAGCCACAATAAACGCGGTGATTTTACACAGAAAAGGAGGTGTGAGAGTAGTCTCCAAATGTGTGAAATATAGAAGCAAAGTACACACTAGAGAGGTGATGAAAGTTCTCCAGAATCTAGCAAAATGAATTCACAACAATATTCCAAGCATACACACTGATGAATGGATCCTGAAGAATATAATAATAGACACAATATTCTTGTAGAAAGATTAAAGGGGTAAGAAGAATGCCAAGAAAAACAAAGCAGGGAGATACATCCACAAACTGATATTTTATTGCTTCATGATATGCACAAGTTCAATATATTACAAGTAAGGGCCTGGCTCACAGCAAGGAGTCCAATACAAAAACCTATAGCACTTGGCTTCCAAAGCAGATTTTGACAGACTTTGCTATCCTGAAAACCCCCCCCCTTTAACAATAGCCCGACACTGATCCAATTTATATAAAAATGAGAAGGAAAGAGAAGGGAAAATGGCATCCCTGAAATCTATATCTCCTTCTATCCGTCACCCACTTGTAAGAGGCATTAAATGGAGTAACATATATATATTACTTTCAAAAGGCTCCCCATACTATCCCGGTGCTCAACAGAGAAAGAAGGATGACCATTGCCTCTTAATTGCAACCCCAACCACCAAATGAAACACTATTATGAACTCGGCCACATTTTAAAAAAAAAAATCTCCATCAATGTCTCACCAAAAATAGATTTTATTTATTTCTATGTGTCGGGATTGGAGCCATGATTCCAACGGTACCGATTTTGTGCGATTTCGTTGAGAAAATGCAAAAGTTTGGGCCTTCTGAGTGCTAGCATCTATTTTTGGGTCTGGCAGGCGTTTTCTGTCATTTGACGATGGGGGAATGAGCACTAACTGACTGGAGCTGATGGTGTTTTCTTTTATTTCAAATATATCTACCACTCATTAAAAATAAAGACGTCGTCAAAATTTTTTATGGCGTTTGAAATCAGAGCCCGAGTCAAAAGTTATGGCCCGTTTTGAAGTTTTCATCACTAGGTCAAATGTTGACTTCTTTTCTTCTTCCTTCGGCCGCTTTCAGATTTTCGCGTCCCCCCATCCAGCAATACATCCTACATGTACTTTTTTCCCAGATGTCCCAGACGAATCTCCTGCCTTCGGCCTGATTCGGGCTTCCTTGTCACCTCTTTTCGGTGAAGACACTGGCGAGATTCCATTCGCCTCAAGCTCTTTCAGCTTTTTTTCGCATCCCCCCCGGTAAATTTTTGTCCCAGATGTCCCAACTGCCTTTGGACGAAATTTCAATGTTTTACCAAATCTCATCCCGGTTTCGCATCCTCTACGTACTTTTGTCCCAGATGTCGCAAACTTGACAATTTATTCTCTCGGCTGGTTCGGATTATCGCGTCCCTCGCGTCCTGTGCGTACCTTTGGCCCGGATGTCCAAAACTATCCTTCGGCTTTTTGGCTGGTTTGTGTCCCATGCGTACCTTTGGCCTAGCTATCCCAAACTGCGTGAAAACAGCACTTAGTCGATTTTTTCCACTTTTTTGCGTTCACAACCTGTTTCCGCGTCCCCGCGTCCCAATGGCCCCAACTGTCCCGAAATGCTGCGCAGACCACCTGGCGGCTTTTCATACGATCGGGTCCGTCGTCCCAACTTCCCAGGACCGCCTTAGGACAAGACTTAGCCCTTTTCTCTGTATTTTGGCACCGCCACGCTTGGCTTTTGGAATTTTTTCAACATTTTTAAAACTTGTTGGAGGAAAGAAAAATAACAAAAGGAAAGAGAGAGAAGAAACAAGGTTTCTTCTTATACAGGAGAGTTAGGAAGAACCGAGGGGACCCCAGAACACTATTTTTTTGCCTTGAATCAATATAATTTGCTTGGGACTAACGAATTTGATGCATGTATAGAAATTACGTTGAGGGTGAATTTTGGTAACAATATCATCTCACATCCTTCCAAAATTTGAGCTATCTGGATTGGCCAGCACCCACCAGTGTGACCGTCGTCTTGATCGTCATGGGTTGGCAGATACTACAGGAGATTTGTTCATTAATTTGCTCATTATGCAGACCCCATCACTTTCCCCTTCCTAGAATGGGAAGTTATTAAAAAAAAATAAATAAACATTATGGTCCGACCCTGTGACTAGTCCTTTTATGAAATTGACAGAATGCCTTACGACAATGCCTATTCTTACATTACCAGATCCGCAGGGTGATTTCTGCGTTTACAACAGATCTTCTTTGTTGTAGACTTGGAGGCGTGTGATGCAGGAGGGAGTTTAGTTCTTTTGAGGTCTCGAACTCAAAGATTATGAGATCATTATTCTCATATTTTGAGCTTATAGCAATTTTGCAGGTTAGTGTGGTGAGACATTGCTCCTTTGGCCAGAATTTACACTTAGGATTGATCACTTGGTCTCCCACAATCTCATGCAACCCAATCTCAACACTCGTAAGCGAAATTAGATGGATTTGCTTTGTGAGTACGATATGAAGATAGAGTGCATGTGAAGGGGAAGGAGAATGTAGTTGTAAACACTTTGAGCAGACGGAGACATGTAAGTATGGCTACTTCAGTAGTTATAGATTACGGAGACAGGATTTTTGTAGCAATTCTTCCTCCATACAAACAGGTTCTAACCTTGCTCCAGAGAGAGATTAAGTCTGGAGACCCCTTAAGGGAGATTGATGGATTTTCAATTAGAGGCTGATGGTATTCTTAGACACGGGTCGTTTATACATTCTTAGGAGATTGAGGCCTTGAGATAGACATTTTGAAGAGGCTCAATCGGCCCCTATTCACCCATCCCAGGGATTAAGAAGAGCACAACACCACTTTGAGACAACTGTGCCATTGGAGGAATTTTTTTTTTAAGAGAACGTGGCTTCAGTTTGTCACAAAAACCACACGATTTAGAGTGTCATAGGGTGAATTATCGAGCAATCAACATTCTATCTTGCCCTCTCTTTCCTCATGCTATACCGGAGTTGAAGTCAGACACCATCTCCATGGACTTCATTGTGGGTTACGAAACAATGTCAGATCTACACGATGCATCATGGCACAGTAGATAAACTGATGAAAGTGCTCATTTTTTCCAGTGAAAGACCCCTACACACTATTGCATGACACGGGTATATGCTTGATGAGATTGTCAGATTACGCGCGGATTCTATGTAAGATCATTTGTGACCACGTACTTTATACACTTCCCCATTTTTGGACCACACCTTGTAACACGCGCTTGGGATGAGGATTCAATTTTCGCATTGGCATATCACCTTCGACAGATGGAAGAATGAGCAGGGGGGTGAATAGATCTTGGAGGACATTTTTTGATGTAGTTATTGATCACCAAGTCGAGATGGAGGAGTATCTAATACTTGGCTGAGTTTTCCTCCAAACAATAGTTTTCCAGAGTTCGATAGGCAGACTCCTTTTAGATTACACTGGCAGAGAGTGCGGACCCTCTTAGTTGGGACATGTTAGAGGACAAGGTTTTCTCTTTAGAAGGCACCTTTGTTACCGGCCACTGGGACATGGTTTCCTTGATCACAAGAGACCATCAGATAGATGTAAAAAGTTCCTTCCTGAACGAATATTTACAAGAAGTCTATATGACTCAACCTGGGGGATATGTTGTACCTGGTAAAGAAGAAAAGGTATGCAGACTTAGGAAATATCTGTATGGCCTCAAATAGGTACCCCAGACATGGTACATCAAAATTGATGACCATCTCGTACAATCATGGAATTCGAAAGGAATCCATATGACCCCAATCTCTACCTCAAAAATCCAAGGGGGGAGATTGTCATTGTGATTGTTTATGTCGATGATCTAGTCATTACAGGGAGTTTTGTGAAGATGATCGATGCAATGAAAGAAGGATTTTAATTGATCGTTTGACATGACAGATCTCAGGATCATGCACTATTGTCTTGGGTTGGAAAGTATGGAAAAAATAGAATCATATCTTTGTGTTCGTCAGTTGAAATACACCAAGACAACACTCTGAGAAATTCAGAATGATGGACTACACATCTGATTGCTACACCTATAGAAGCGAGACTGTCAGTTATCTCATTCCGATCCATCACCACCGAGTGAAATGCAACTCTCTATCGGCAGTTGATCGGGAGTCTCAATTTACCTGACATATACTAGACCAGATATCAGCTTTGTAGTCATCTATTTATCACAGGTTCATGCAAGAACCTGAAAATATGTCATTGGAAAGCAGCAAAGAGACATAATGACATATCTCAAATGGATACAGTTGACCTTGGTCTAGAAGTACAAGAAGAACGACAACTTCTTCTTGACATAGATATTCAGATTCAGATCATGCATGAAATATGGATGATAGGAAGTCAACAATCTAGGCTTCAGTCTTCTTTATGGGATCTGGACCGATATCATGGGGAAGCAAGAAACAAAACATTGTTTCTCGCTCTTCTACAGAAGTAGAGTATAGTTCTGCAAGAGAAGCTTTTTGTGAAGACGATATGGCTACATCACATACTAGAAGTGAAAGAGAGATACATAAGAACCGATGTCAAAATAATACTCCAGTATGATGTTGATAATCTGAAGGAGTTCTGAAGCATATGTTCGCAACACAATAAACAAGTATTTCAATGATGGAAAGACCATATGCATATAAGAAGTACAGGTCTCATTTCATACGTGAGCATGTCTTGAAGCACAGGACAGTACAACTCCAGGGGTGTTGTGTAACCCCCATGCACTAAACAGAAGGCAGATGTAACTCACTATGACGTCACTTGTACATGACAAATGACGTGACTAATAAAATAGTTCCTCTCCACTTCATTGGAGGAGTTACTATTGCAAAATTAAGGGGGGGAATGTTACTCATAATGATAGCACTAACGCATATGACAATGACATATGTCTTTTATTTAATAATGTGACAACATGTACACTCTGAGTCCCTAGTGACCTATGCATCTCACATATTGGTATGTTGGATAACATTCATTATTGGTGATGTAGTAGTAATTACATGTGCATGTGAGATGGGTCTAACATCATCCCCCCCTGTCAGTTGGTGCCTGATAGGGTGTCATGTCTATCCATATGAGGTTGTCTAGATATCTATAAATATTACAGACTCTTGCATTGTTATGTAATCTAATTTCATGATGCAATGATATTTGTGCCCGGCTTCTATCAGGCTTGATAAGGTGCCCATATGCAATATTATTCTATTATATCATTTGGGATCAGAGCTATACCATTATTATCAGGAGGACCTCAAATAGATTCATGAAGATTATACGAATGAGTTTTCCAACATTCATAACAAACAAAATAGATTATCCATCAAACGTGAAGATAATTTCACCTCAGTGAAGGGCTTAGTGAAAAAAATCTTTGAATGTCAAGCCCGATTCCAAGGCCAGTTCTTTGCAAGCATAATGTAGGTCGACCATGATTTCATGTATCAGCCTCGTTATGAAGTAAATTTTATTCTCCATAGGGTTTTTGGTACTCATTGATACTTGATTTAGATTCGTACTACAAATCGAGATAAATAAATTATAGGAAGGGCAGAGAGTAGACATATTATTCTTTATCTAGGTTGACTAAAGTGGTTAACAACAAATAGTATTTTCAAGATAGCTTAATTACCATATAACTAATGTGGCAATATCATAACTAATACTTTGTATTAGTAATTTCCATTGATAAAATATGGAAACAATTGGTAAAAAAAAATCAAGTTGGATGAACTGAGATGATTATAAACTCTATCAGTTTATTTGGATAGTCTGATGTAGACTTATGATAGGTCTGGAAATGCTCTGACCGTGCTCCCATTTCTGAGATTTGTAAGTCCAACTAAGTGAATGCTCATTAGCTAGTGTGTAATGAATACCATCATATTTTAGTTCCACTATTGATAGTTTTTTAAGTATCCACTTTTCTTCCTTGAAGTGGCATCTCATAAGGCTCCTGCATAAATATGGACACAATCTTGATCTTTCATGCAATCAAATTCTCTATACTTCGATTTTTGAATCATATTTTTTGTATGTTTCAGTGTATTCCCAGTCCAAGGTTGCCGATAACTAAAGGGTACCGTCAACCAAGGGGGAAGAGAAATCAGAAACCAACTTGACCCCGGAAAGAAAAGGAGTACGTAAGGACTTGTAATCAGACACGTGAAACTAAGAAAGAAAATCAAGAGAGTATTTAGGTTGTGAGATCATAATTCCCAAGACAAATTGTGAAATCTAGATCCCAAGAGAGTAATGAAGCAATCCTAAGTCAGACATGGAGAACTTATTGTCCAAGGATATCTTCAAGGAATCAATGATAGAGGAAGAGCTACCTGTGATCAACAATTCATCAACATAGAGAACAAGAATAAACATGGACTCATCCTGCCACAAAATATACACATTTGGGTTAGAGTGACACCGAGTCAACCCTGACGTAAGTAAAAAAGAGTCCATCTAGGTCCCCATGAAGGAAGGCACTCTTAACATCCATCTAGTGGAATTACTTCCCAAATGTTAGCGGTAGTGATGGAAAGGGTCATTTGAATGGAATTCATCTTTCCAACTGGAGAAAAGGTTTCTGAGTAATCAACCCCAACTACCTTGGAGAAACCCTTATATATAATTCTCACTTTATACTTCTCAAAATATCCATTAGCTGCATACTTCATATGATATATTAAACACTTGCCAACTGGAGAAAAGGTTTCTGAGTAATCAACCCCAGCTACCTGGGAGAAACCCTTAGATATAAGTATCAATTTATACTTCTCGAAATATCCATTAGCTCCATACTTTGTCTGATATATCCACCTACACCAAATGGTTTTTCTTCCTTTCAGAAGAGGGATAAGATCCTAAGTTTCATTCTTTATGAGTGAGGAATACTCCTTATCCATAGCAAAGATGAAGAAGGAGTGGGGTCCAATGAAACTTGAGTGAGTATGTCTCTCATCTAAAGGATCTCCAAATAAATCTCCAACACTCTGTAAAGGTTTCTTGGCCCAAAGAGGTCCCAAATATTCAAGCTCAGAGTTATAATATTCTTAACTCGAGTGAGAACGGACATAGTCCTCATCATCACTATTGTCAAAATCAAAATATTGGGAAGTTTGAGGATTGGGAGGAGTAGGGAGAGGAGCAAATCACTTAATAACATCATCATCTAATGATTCAGAATCTGAATTAGTGGGAAAAAGAACCTTAGTGGAGGTAAAATTCAAGGATGAATCCTCAAACTTCACACTCCTATCAATATAGATCTCATGGGTTGTAGGGTTCAACAATTGATATCCCTTCACACCATCAAGATACCCAACAAATATAAAATGTTTGGATTGTGGATCCAATGCCTTGTGTTTCTTCTTAGGAATCTGAGCCATAGCCTTGGATCCGAAGACTTGAAAGTGCTCAACATCAAGCCTGTGTCCAAACCAGGCTTCAAAGGGTGTCATCCCTCTTTCTGCCTTGTTTGGAACATGATTCTGAATGTAACAACCAAAATTCACTGCTTAAGCCCAATCCTACGGAGGAAGGGACTTCAATTGTGTTGGTACCCAAATTGATTCTCCCTCAAAATTTGAGCAGCATCACAGGTTTAACAGAAAGCTTGGCGACAAGAAGATCATGTAGTGTGTCATTTTGTAGCTGGGAAAGAAATGCAGCTTGTTCTTTGTCACTTAGATGTGGAGAAATGGGTAGCACCCTCAAGATGATTTGATCTATCCTCACTACTTTATGGTTGTTCCTTTTAACTAGGGTGAGAGGACCCTTTTGTAGCCTATTTTTTGTGGAGGAGATGGAGATGTCCTTCCTTGTAAAGTTATTTAGAATACCCTGAAGAAAATATGATCAATACAAAAAAACCTAACTCTCACGAGTTGTCACTCTAGATAATGGACTAATTTTCTAAGCAAGGTTCAGGCTACTAAAGACAATAAAAACATGATTTCTTCTACATGTTTTGGTAATATAAATTATGCATTTATACACACATAGGACAAAAAAAGGTAGTATGGGTAAGATTAGTTGTTCTTAAATGAATATTTTGTGGGAGGTAAGGCAAAATGAACTTGATTCACCAGATATTTGAGAGATCCTACAAAAATGGAAGGCTTAATCAATAAAATGCTTCAGAACAGCTAGAATGTTCCTTTAACCAGAAGGTGTGCTTCAATGGAGGCCCAAATTAGAACGTTTTCACACAAACTTTAAGAATCCAAAATGAAGGTTCAAATTGAAAATCTTAACTAAACATTATCGACCTTTGTTTCGTCATGCCTAAGATACCCTCGAAAGGCTAACAAACAATATTATAATCATGCTAGGAGTAAACTGATTTTAAATTTGTTTATTTCACTAACTAATGAAAGATCTTCTGATAAATGAAATTGCAAATGCCACCAAACTATCACAAGGATAAGATCTTGTGTGATTCATAGAGATTTCAATGTAAGATTGTAATGGGAACAACAAAGACTATTTGTAGAAATTCAGAAATGAAGCAGACAAATTTTTTTCCCACAATAAACATAGATTAACTCAAGTATGATTAAATTCATCAGCATGGGAGAGTTTCTAGAACAATCTCAGAGCTCGTCAATGGATGTACACTTGTAACCACTTTGAGATGATCAAATTTAACAAAAAAGAGATAAATAGGTTTCTTAGATAATTTCTCAGAAAGATGGGCTCTGTCAAAATTTTCTTTTAGAAATGAAATCCTTACCTCTAACACTCCCACCCTTCGCACGACAAGTTCATGAAATTTATATCACTTTTACAACAGAGCTTTTCTCTCAAAAAACAAAACATTCAAAGCACCATCACCTATTGCGATTTTGATCATGACCCCCATAATCAGATCTACAAAAAAGGTTGTCAAGAATTCAGAGGGAAAATCTCTTCGAATACTTTCAGCATTCAATCCCTTCATTTGGTAAATCACTTCTCATTTCATGCGCTAACAACTTCCTCCTCTGATCCATCAAATCTGGTTCTTTGTGTGCCAGGGAAGGAAAAATTGGAAACTCAAATCAAGTCCAATAGTCATATCATGTCTTAATGGTAAAAGATGTTTTAAAATTTTCCCCACCAAACCAAGAAATCAAATGGTTTCTTGCATGTCAAGGAAAATTAGATTGAATCCGACAGTCAGATTGCATTTTAATGGTAAAATATGTCTACAGATCTTCCCCACCAAACCAGGATATCAAATTAATTTTCCTCTACATTTGACATGCAGGAGTTTTCATCCCTGGGAGTTTTGTAGAAAAATGGCAAAAAAATCAAATATAGATGTGAAACTGTCATCGATTTCCCATTTTAAATTGGACCATCCACATGGGATATCTGAGTCAAAACAAGCCTGGGGGCCTTTTTTACTTTTTCAAATTTTGGAAAAAATGTAAAATTTCTCATTTTTGTCTGCCCCTCTGCCATGAAAATGGACTTGACACATGTCCCAATGTGGGTCCGAGCAGAACCATGCTTCCTTTTTATACTTTAACCCTTTTCTTCAAATTTTTTTTTTTTTTCAAATTTCCCCTAGAAGCCAACCTCCCCGCCTTAATTTTCAAACTGCCGTGTGTCTTATTTGTGCATCTTGAGATGATCCCCAAAAGTAGAGACCCCAAACAAGCACGAACTCAACACATGTCTCGGTCTGGCAGAGTCTTTAGAAAGTTGAAATTCCAGCAGAAAGCACCATGTGTCCAAGGTCTGAGGCATTCTCCTTTGGCCTTTGAAAAGTCCAAGTGAAGGGCAGAGTGAGTGGAAGCCTCCAAGTGTCCTTCTGGCACTCCTTCAAATTAAAACCTAAGGTCCGATCCCCAAACATGCACGGTCCCTCCACATGTCTTAGGCATTTTATGAAGTTGCTTGTAAAGCCTAAGTAAGGAAGGCCCAGCGGAAACGTCCACGTGTCTTTATGTCGTAACTTCCAGCGGAAACATCCACCTGTCCCTCTGTCACATTTGTCAAGGTAGGACCCTGAGGCATATTTTCAAATGAGTGCCAGCCCACCATGTGTCCATGGCCCGATAAAATTGTACCAGATGCATAAAAAATTGTCTATGTATGGGAAAAGAAGAAGAATCCTCCACGATACCTCTCGGTGTAACTCCAAGGCCAAACCAAAAGGGGAATTTTCAAATGAGCATTGTTCCTTCACATGGAAAAGTTCTGGGTCAAACAAAACCATAGAGTTTTTAGAGTACCCCACTGAACCACATCCAACCAAAAAGATCCACGTTTCCGCTAATTCAAAGATTTAAAATTGATGGTAGAAACACACCTGTCAAGCCGTAAAAATGCAGGGAAACCACTATTTGAGCCATGAGATGAAATTTTCTTCAAGGACAAATAATTTTGAAGTGTTTTAAGTTTTAAAATGACCCTCCGAGCTACACTCAATCACGTTTCACTCAGGAACCTGGGGAAAAATGGTAGGGACAACAACACATGACCGTGGAAAATGGAAGGGAAGGAACATGCCTGAGTTTTACGACCAAGTAACAGATTCCTTAACATGGTCAGAGGAATAAAACCAAATTTTTGGGTGTTTAAGAGATCCTCAACCAAGGAAGGAACTGACCATGGAAACTGAATTGGGGACAAAGGATTCAAGAACCAACATGAGGAGAAACAAACATGAAAGAGGCTAGAAACTGAGGGATTTTAATGGTAAATGGGGTGAGACAAATTCGAGCACCAACATCGGCCTTGACTCGGGGATGGGCACACCATGTGAGTGGCAAAAGAACCAAATAATAGACCAAGTGCCAAAAATATCCATTGGGTAAAGGATTTATCTTACAAAGAAGAAAACCAGAACCATACCCCTAAAGACAAATTGAGAAACCAACCAAACTAGGTCACTAAGGACCAGAATGAGCAAAAACACAAAAGACAGAAAAAAACCAATGAACTATACACTGTACAAATGATGTTCATCTTGATTTTGGGGAATCAATCTAGGAAATGTTTCAAGTGTGTGCCATTAATAGGAAATTTTAGAAATTCTCCATCCAATTCTTTCAAGAAGAAGGTATGTTCAGCAATTTTAATTTCAATGGAGTAAGGGCCCATCCATAGTGCATCAAATTTACCATGCTTTCCCTTATCTTCATGCCTGCTATCCCATAACAGTATAAGATCTCCAATGTTGAAGGCTCTAGGTGTTGCCTTTCTGTCAAATATATTCTTCAATATCTCTCTGAACATAACTTGCCTTTGGTGAGATGCCCTCCTTTCTTCATCAAGTTCAACAATCTGGTTAATGTGAGAATCATATGGACTAACTTCTTGATCTTCCAGTTGTTGAAGGAACTGATATGAGGATAATTGCATATGCAGGGGAAACAAAGGTTGAGTCCAATACACCAATTCAAATGGACTATTTCCAGTAGCTCTTTTAATAATAATTCTATCAGCCCAAATAGAAAACTTCAACTACTCACCCCATTTCCTATTATTCAGCTCTAAGGTTATCTTGATGATCTTTAATATATTTTTTTTGCTAGACTCTGCTTGCCCATTTCCTTGTGGGTTATAGTTCGAGGCATATGTCAAATTGATCCCATATTCTTTACACATTACCACCAAAGGTTTAGCTTTAAATCTCATGGAATTTTCAACAACAATTTTAACTGGCACTCCAAACCTATAGATGATATGGTTCAACATGAATTCTATGACAATTTGTTGTGTTTATCTCTTTGTGGGGATTTCCTCCACCCACTTAGTGAAGTAATCAGTGGCTACAAGAATCCACTTAAGGCCAACACTTGAATGATCTAAAATCTCATCAATGAAATACATTCCCCATTTCTTGAATGGGGATTCAATTGATACAGGCTGTAAAGGCAGGGAGCCTGAAGCTTTCAGTCTTCCAGAAAAACATTGGTAACTCTCACATCTTCTAACCAACAAAGTTGTATCCTTAAAGAGATTTTTCCACCAATAACTAGCCCTCAAGATCTTGTGTGATGTGATTCTTCTAGCAAAATTCCCCCCACAAAATCCTCCATGGAGATCAGTAATTATCCTGGGGGCTTCATCTTCAATAATGTACCTCAAGAGAACTCCCTCATGGTTCTTCCAAGCTAACCCAAAATCAATAATGACATATTTCTGGGAGGTCAACTTAAGATCTCTTTTTTGATTCTTACTTAAATGCTTAAGGTAGTATAGATGTCTGAGATGAAAACTTAAATCTTGATACCATTCAGAACTCATCAATTTCTCAAGGACATCCACCCTTCCTTCCTATACTTCATTTACCTCAATAGTTTGTAAGTTTATTTCAACCAGAAGCTTAGCTAGGCTCAAAGCTCTTACGAAACTTCATGGTTTGGATATCCATATCATATTCCTACAACTTGTTTACCCACCTGCATCTTTTTCTTGAGACCTCCATTTCTGATAAGACATCTTTCACCATGGTGTGGGGAACATAATAAATAACTTTAGAGCTCAAAATGTAAGGTCTGAAAAACTTTTTTGCTTTTACCAGGGAAAATACTTGTTTCTCCATAATGGTGTATTTCAACTTAGCCCCTTATAATGCCTTATTGAAAAAAGCATTTGACCTCTTAGCCCCTTCATCATTCTTCTACAACAAGACAGATGCAACTGTGTTCATTAAAGCAAAAGAAAACATTTGGAAAGGATTCTTATAATCTAGAGCTACTAAAACAAGGGCATGCTTTAATGCCTTTTTAATCCCATTGAAAGCTTGAATGATAGCCTCTTCCCACTTGAAAACTTGGTCCTTCTTTAGCATGCAAGTAATTGGAATGGTTAACTCAGCAAAGTTTGATATGAATCTGATATCCAAAATGAGCCCCCTGCTTATTTTGGCTAACTTGCCTTCATTATCTCCTTCCTTGTGCTTCAACTTCATTTTTTACACATTTCAAGCACTCAAGGGTTTCTAGAAATGGCTCCATCAGATAGGATTTTTCTTCCCATTTTCAGAAATGTAAAGAATTTTCCTCCTAACTCATAATTTTCAAGTTATGGCCCAGCTGATTTTTTGGGGAAAATTTCCTTGACAGGCCCACAACCAATGAAAAGGTTGCCACATGGCAGTGGACGGGCCAGTTAGAGGAAATTTGGAGAAATTTTTTAAGAAGGCTGGTCAAGGTGCTAAGGGGAAAATTTTTACCCACAGGCCCACGAAGGAAAAAAGTGCGTCGGTGGAAGGGAGAAATTTGAGTACTTAGCCCTTTGGGGTGAAAGTCAAAAAATTCAAAATGCGGCTCGCAAGCCCGCAAGGAAGAAAATGGAGAAAAGTGGTCAAGGCCCACGGACCATTTTGAAGCTGCCATATATCATGGTGGAAGGGTGGAGGTGCGAAGCTTTTGGAAAATTTTTTCAAAATCTAAAAAAGGCACAAAGGAAAAATTTGAAGCGTGCCCCACATTGAGCGAGCAGAGGGTGATACGTGTCACTGGGAAAGCGGAGTCATGGGGAGAATTTGGGAAATTTTCCCAATGAAAAATCAAAGGGTCTAAAAAGGTGAGGTTTGGGCCCACGCTTCCATCAGTGAATGGGAAAGTGACACGTGTCTCGGAGTGGTGGAGGTGTGGAATTTTTTTGGAAAATTTTCCATTATGAAGGGAAAATTTTAAAGTTTAACCCCGCCGACCCTGATTTTGACTCTGTTTTCACCAGTTTTTACCCTAAATCTTCAGATCTACCATATCTTTTGATCCAGAGCTCAGATTTTCACGTTCTTTATATCAATGGAAAGCTTGTGAAATTCTCTACATGATTCCCATCAATCTTGGATTTTGGTGAAGTTTGGTTGAGAGAAAATCAAAAAATGTCTCTGGCATTTGAAAATGACAAAAAATCATGACGTTTCAACTACCAGATTTAATGAGGTATGGGAAATTTCTTCTCCTGCACAGATTGAATGCATTGGGAATGGATTTGTAGAGGATGACCTTTCTATTTTAATGACCATCTTGTCAGTGGTTGAAGTAAAAAATCCCATGATCTTCTTTCCCACATTTTCTCCTTTCTCCATTCTACACCATGTTTAAAAGCCAGTTTTGGCTCAATTATAAAAAATTGTTCATCATTATTCTCTACCCTCCCTTATTTTCTTCCCTAAGGTTGAAAATGGAATGAGAACCTCCTCCCCTACTCTGTAATGGAATTTTTTTCCTCTTACCAGAAAAATGATGTTCTGTACAAACTTCTGGAGCAATAAAAAACGTACTTTGTGATGCATTTGTCCACCCTTTCTTGTTTTTTCATGTTTTATTCTTGCCTCTCTTCATTGCAGGTATTTGTGCATGTTTGAATGTTCATTACAGGTTTTGGAGCTGTGTTCATGGGGTTTTGGAACATTTTTTGTGTGAAATCCATCCTTGGTTTTGTTATGCATTGTCCATCCTTTCCATTGCTCACCTCTTCTTTGTTCCATGGCAGTTTTGATAGATGTTCAACATTTTCCTTCTCTGGTGTATCACCATTTTAGTGTAGGCTCTGATTTTTCCTCTTTTCTCTCTCTCTCTGTCTCCTCGGCATAGTTAGATTAGGATTAGATTAGCTTGCCTGCACTAGAATAGCTTGTGGCAGGTAGTTTAGGAAGAGGAACCAACCTTCTCTGAGAGCATTCCCCATTTGCAAAGGTCCCACACTTAGGGAAAGCTCAATGTTGTGCATTCACACCAAATGCATATGCCTTAGAAAAGTATACCCATACATCCAGGGGGTGCTGTGAATTTTTACTAACAGTTTTGGCCTCCCGGTGGGACCTTAGAGATCTTCCACTTTATTTTTGACAAGATTTTGTGTTCTTGGAAAATTTATGCCTAATTGGAGGCTATTCAAAAGCACATCTGGTGACTCCATATTTCTTAAATAATTCAGTTTACATGAGTTACAAGACCTCCATTCTTCTAATCATTTCCATTCATTCTTCTTTCCATATCTTCCATCTTCTTTCATTCCATGAAGAATCATGACAAATTTCCATCATGGGATTCACATTTTATAACAACAGAAAAATAGTTTTGACCAATCCAACATGCTTTACAACTCCTTCAAATAAACATTTTGATAGTATCCAAGATTAGCATGCATACCCGTATGATCAGCAGTGCCAAAATCATCTTGGCTATGTTTCTTTCCAAGAGAAGGGGTATGCATACAATGAAGACAATCAGATCCAAGATGTTGATTTCTTGGAGAAGATCTTCAAAGATGTGATTCTTCAAAGATGGTTCAATAAAGATCAACATTGAATATGTATGAATGGTCTTTCAGAATTGGACCTTTTAGGGCACCTTGTTATGGTTTGAGCCCTTTTCTCAAGACACATGAGGAATCACTCAAGAGAACCTAGACCATGATTAAAGATTCTTTCCCAACTTGAACAATGGACACTGGAGATTGTGTGCTCTATATTTCAGTGTTGAGTATCCTTGTCACATGGGTAATTCTACACCATCACTAGTTCCATCTCTTCCATTCCTAAGCATCACCATTTGTTTAATGCCAAATTCCAAATCAAGCACATCTTTAAGAGCATGTTGATACCATTTCACCATCCCCTAGTTTCCATATCTAAGTTTTTCTTCTTCAACTTCTCTTCCAAATCCACTTCCCCTCCACAAGAGCAAGGGAAATACCTTCCATATGGATAAATAGTTTCATCTCTTCCACCACCACAAAATCGAAAAAAATCCTTGAGTCATAACCCACCCTTCCTTGTTGCATGTCTGAATCAAATCAATTTGGGAAGATAAAAATCAGAATGCTATATATAGGAATATGCTCTACAGCATGTCTTAAGAATTTCATGCTTGCAAACAATGGATGAAAAGTTCTAATGTCTTTTGAATTTGGTCTCTTAAATTCAACAAATTGCATTACAAAAATTCCCTTGATGCATAAACCAATAGAGGAGGTTAGATCTTGAAGAATACTGGTATTGTTAGGATGATTTTGGTTCATACATGAAGAACTATTTCATAAGTAGGCAGATCAGAAATCAATTATTCTAGGATACATGAATAGATCCATGTTGGCACTCTACTTGACATAAATTTGATCCAATTCAAGCACCATTGGTTAATCAGCCATGGAAGAGTAGAATAAATTAAAAGAGATTTTGCATAGATAAACCTTGTCAATTGAATGATAGCTAAAATTGAAGAGATTTGAATTGACAAACTTCATGCTAGAGTGAAGAGTTCAATTTGAGAGCAAGATTTTTTCAAGCAGCAGAGGAAGGTTAAGTTGACTTTCAACTTAGCAAAAAGAATGAGTCACATTCAAGCTGACTTTGCTAGGGTACAATGTTTGAGATCTAATTGTGGATGCATGCATATGGAGATTCTTAGAAGAACCTTAATTTTACCAGGATTTCCACTTCATCCTCTCGATTGATCTAGTGCTAATAGGAGTTTGATATTTCAAACTCAATAGATTGAAAATGAAGATAACCTTTCCTGAAGGTTGCATCAAACCATAGAGGAATTTATTCATTTAGTAGCTTGGAACATCAATAGGTAATTTATCTCTTGATGTTGAAGTTGTTTGATGAAGAGTGAATCAGTTGAAATCATCACCATTTTCTCCTTCATGTATCCGACATGTCCAAACACTTAAATATAATGATGGAGGATGAACTTTCATTTGCTTGATGGATCTTATAGTAGCTCTTTGGAATGCTAAGATTGAATATATTGAAGGATTCCATGTTTTTCATTGGAGGGATAGATTTAGAAAAGTGAAGATCCTCATCACTTCCTTGAACCATCCACCTATATAGGTCACATAAGAAGTACTCCATTTTTTGGATTTAATCCCCCTGCGCTTATGCAGTTCATGGGCATATCAAATGGATCAGACCTTTCCTATAATGTATTTGGCTTCATTGTACCAAAGGAGAAGTCACTTCCAGTCATGCTTTCATTCTAAGCATGAACATGAGCTCAAACACAACCTTCACATTGCAATGCCTCTTTTTTGATTCAAATGGTAGAGCAAAAAAGGGGTATTGGATTTACTTTCAGTTGATTGACCTTGCTCACTTGGGTGAGAAGATCATCTTCTTGTTTGATTTTCCATCATTAATAACCATTATTCAACTTCCAAGTATCAATTGCATGGAATTATCTGGAAGAAAGGAAGGCTAATCCATTCATCTTGCACATAACATTTCATAGGGATTCTTTAGTCTACCATTGCTTCCATTAGATATAAGAGTAGGTAGGTTTGTTTTTAGCAGAATTACTGCACAATAACATGCTCTGCATAATTAAACAAGCATGTAAATTTTCCATATTTGACATAGTTATTTGGTGTTTTTTGGTTTCTCTTACACAGACTCCATTCCATTTGGCATTATGGTGAAAAATAACTCTAATTTCAGTGGGTCACCATTCGGCTTAGAGGTCAGATTTTCTAAATCATAGTTTCGATCAGAACATGTTATCAGGCTTGTCTCCATCCAATAGATTCTTTGTAATCTTACCGAGATTCATATAGAAAGTCTTTATGACCCTTTCTGAAGTCACCAAATTGAATGCGGTATTTTCCCCCTTCATTTTGGCAAACTTTATGAAATTCATTCTCTCCTTCTAGGTATGAAACCACATCAACTTCAATTTTTACACATTTTAATGATTCTAAGGTTTCCAGGAATTTGCTCCATCTATAGGATTTTTTTCCATTTGTTAGAAAGGATGAAATTAACTTCCTCCTAACTCCTTGATACTTTCTCAAGTTTATTAAAGGATACCTTCAGAAGGGATATTTTTAGTGGTGAATATTCATAATATGGCGAATATTCCATTTTAAAAAAATTGAAAAGGTGAATTTTCTTAGCATGGTCAGTGACCTATTCGCCTAAAAATTATAGTTTAATTTTTTTTAGGGGTCGGCTTTACCTACCCTTGAAACTATCTCCTATATAATCCTATATTATTCATCAAGGTAGAACACTACTTGCTCATTCATACCACCTGGGGGCATATGTATTATAAGTACAGTAAACGTGTGACATGAGGGTAGAGGCTATAGATGCGCGATAAAGGAGTTTGTGATGCGTGATAGGGAGAGTTTAAATTTACACACGACAGGAGTGTGGAGGAAGTAGATGTGTGAGAGAGTTTTTTGATGTGTGACATGAATGGTTTTTTTTGTTGTGCGACCAGATGGTGGAGGCTGTAGATGCGTGACAGAGATTTTTTGACGCGTGTCAACATGGTGGTTGACGCGCATCAACATGGTGGTTAACGCGCGTCAACAACCTCACTGAGATTTGTTCCCAAGGTTTTTGACATGCGTTAGTGATGTTCATTGATTTGTATCAACCACCATTTTGACGTGCATAATCAAATCTCTATCATGTAGTCTTGTGGCATTCTGTCCCACCACTTAAAAATTAGGTGAAAAGTTTTGCTATCAGACCCCCAAAATGATTCACCTTCCTTGAAAGTGGTTCCGAGGAGTATTTGCCAGGGATTTTCCACCTCCGAATTCTAAGAGGTATCTTAAAATGAACCCTACCTGTGCAGATCGTAAATTCTTGGGCAAAAGGTTTCCCTTGACAGGCCGTACGGCCAATAAGAAAAGGTGCCATGCGGCAGTGGAGGTCATCTTGACCAACTAGAGGAAAGTTGAAGAAACTGCCAAGAAGGTTGGCGGAGGTGCAAGGGGAAAATTTTGGCCCGTAGTTGCTTGTGAGAGGGGAAGGAAGCATGTTGGTGGAACTTAGGGAGAAATTTTAGCAGTTAGCCCTTTTGGAGCGAAATTCAAAAAATCTAAAATTGGCTTGCAAGCCTTGCAAGGAACCAAAATTGGAGACCAAAGTGGTCAAGGCCCGCAGACCATTTTGAAGATGCCACGTTTCATGGTGGAAGGGTGCAGGGGTAGAGCTGTTTGGAAATTTTTTCCAAAATCTAAAAAAGGCACAAAGGAAAAATTTGAAGCATGCCCCCGCCAAGAGAGCCTAGCCAGGGTGACACGTGTCACTGGGAAAGTGGAGTGCGGGGAGAATTTGGGAAATTTTCCCAATGCAAAATCAAAGAAATAGAGAAGGTGAAATGATGGGCCCACGTTTCCATCAGTGAATGGGAAAGTGACATGTGTGAAAGGAGCAGCGGAGTGCAATATTAAATGTTTTGGGAAAATTTTCCAAAAGGGAAAATTTTATAAGTTTAGACCCCGCAGACCACATTTTGACTCTGTCTTCACCACTTTTTCCCTAAATCATTCAGAGGGCCATATATTTTGATCCAGAAGCTTGGATTTTCACGACTTCTTTAAATCATTGGAAATCTTGTGAAATTATCTACACATTTGACCCATAAATGTTTTATTTTGGTGAAGATTAGTGGGAGAAAATTTGAAAAAATTACCACTGGCATTTGAAAAGACAAAAAATCAAATTTTCATCTACCAGATTTAATGAGGTATGGGCAATTTCTTGTCCTGTGGGCTCGAATGCATTAGGAATTGGATTTGGAGAGGTTCCCTTTCCTTTTTAATGAATCTTATCGGTGGTTAAAGTAAAAGATCAGATTTTCCTGCATTTTCTTCTTTCTTCCATTCAGCTTGATGTTTAAAGCTAGTTTTGGCTCATTTGTTAAAAGTTGTTCATCATTCTTCTCTGACCTCCCTTCCCTTTCTTCCCCAGGGTTGAAAATGGAATTAGAACCTTCTCCCTTACTTTGTAATGGAATTTTTTTCCTCTTACCAACAAAATGATGTTTTTTGCAAACTTTTGGAACAATTAAAAACATTTTTTGTGATGCATTTGTCCATCCTTGCTTGTTTTTGCTTGTTTTCTTCTTGTTTTTCTTCATTGCAGGTATTTGTGCATGTTTGAATGTTCATTGTAGGTTTTGGAGCTGTGTTCATGGGGTTTTGGAACTTTTTTTGTGTGAAATCCATCCTTGGTGTTGTTATGCACTTTTCCATCCTTTCCATTGCTCACCTCTTTTTGTTCCATGACAGTTTTGATAGATGTTCAACATTTTCCTTCTCTGGTGTAACACCGTCTTACTGTAGGCTCTATTTTTTCCTCTTTTCTCTCTCTATGTCTCCTCGGCATAGTTATATTAGGATTATATTAGATTTCCTACACTGGAATAGCTTGTGGAAGGTAATTTAGGAAGAGGAACCAACCTTCTCTAGAGAGCTTTCCCCATTTGCAAAGGTCCCACACTTTGGGAAAGCTCAATGTTGTGCATTCACACCAAATGACATTGCCTTAGAAAAGTAGATCCATATGTCATTTTGGGGGTGCTATGAATTTTCACTAAAATAATCTTCTGATGAAGTTTCTTTTTTGAAAGAAGGACTAAATTCCCTTCTTGGTTCTTGGAATTGAGACCTTGCTGATGGCCTCTACCCTCTCAGGATCAATCATGAAACCATCCTTTGACACAATGTGACCAAGCAACTTGGCATTTTGCACTCCGAAATGGAACTTCTTAGGATTGAGTGAAATTACATACTCTCTGCATCTTATCAGCATTTTTTCCAAGTGCTGCAAGTGGTCACTTCTCCTTTTGGAAAACACAGTCACATCATCTTGGTAAACAACAATAAAATCATTAATGTAACCAGCAAAATCAACATTCATTGCTCTTTGAAAATTTTCTCTAGGATTCATCAAACCAAAGGGCATTCTAACATAAACATAAGTTCCCCAAGTAGTGGTAAAGGTTGTCTTGATTCTCTCTAAATTCTTTACAACAACTTGATTATAGCCAGAGAAACCATCCAAGGTAGAAAGTAGCTCAGAACAAGTCACTAATTGCAGCATGTTTTTCTGTGTTTGGTAAAGGATAATTATCCTTCATTGATGCTCAAATTTCTATAATCCATGCACAACATGATATCACCATTCTTTTTTCTAACTAGCACTAAGTTTACAACCCAGAAAGAATACCTTGTGGGCTTAATAATCCCTCCATCCCTCAGTTTCTTCAGTTCTTCTTGCATTTTAAGAGATAGGAGTGGATTGATCGGCCTTTGTTTCTACTTGAATGGATTTGCATTAGATTCCAAAGGAATTTCATGTTAAAATAGATCCTCTCTGTATGCTTTTAGTTCAAAATAAGACCAAGCTAGGCAATCCTAAAATTTTCTCAACAATTGCACATAGGACTACTTTTCCTCCTTGTTTAGATTACTTCCCAACCAGATTTTCCTCAGTTTCCCCTTTGTACCAAGGTCATGCTCCTCAACATCCCTTGAGGCTGTTATATGCATGTTAATAGAGCAATCAACATTATCAAATTTTGATTCAAGAGCAACTAGTCCTCTGGGAATGGTATTAGTTTTCAGTTGGATGATGTCTTTGCTAAACAAAGTTTCTTAACCCTTTGCTACACACACCATTGGCTCCCAATCAATACATTGATCAACAAAATCCCCTTTATTCTGTAGAAATATTTGGAACTAAGCATCATCATCAAAAAATTTCCAATGTTTAATGTTTTCAGGGATAGAGGGCCTTGTTAACACTTCAACATCATATTCATAGTATGGGGACATTACATAACTATCAAACTGAAACCCCAATACTACAAGTTTTTTTGCCATAACATTGAGAACTACCAAACAAACTCTTCCAAGCTTGGAGAAATCAGAACTACACCAACACCATTTCCATATTTGGATCAAGCTCCATCAAAAAACAAATTCCATGGAGAGCCTACTTGTTCAAGAATATTTCATTGATACATTTTGTTCTCTTTCCCATCAGAAAATCTCACAAAGTTTTCAGCATCAACACTTGTGTACAACACTCCATAAGATGCATTGTTGGGATCTTCAATGAGGTGCAACATTTTATTTTCTCCATACAACTTGACAACGATACCCTCAGTTGGGATTGTGGAATAGGACATATCCATTTAAACACTCCCACCAACACTCACAACCCATTTTCTAGAAAACAACATACCCCACTTGGCTAGGCAATAAACAATAACAACATAAAGCTTCAAGTTTCTACCCCGATAGGCTACAAGTTGTACCACGAGACCTTTCACACATCCCACCATTGGAACCTCTCTAGAATCCATGGTAGTGCACTTCCCATATGTTGTTGTTACCTTGATATCTAGTTCATTCATGAAATCAAGAGGCATGACATTACATAATGCTCCTGAATCAAACATACAGTTGTGTATCAATCTATCCTTAATGATTAGAGTAGTGAATAATGGGTCTACATTTAGCTAAGAATCTACCAAGGATGTTCACAAATAAACCTCAGGTGGTTCACCTAGTTCTTCCAATGTTGGTAGTGTTTCTATCTCTTCAATGATTGGAGGAGTCTCCACAATGTTTACATTTCTGCCTGGAGTATTCTTCTCTTCTTTCAACCCCAAATATTGAAATGCATTATTCTTGTGCTCAAGAATCCTAATAATCTCATCAATTGGAACACTAACTTTGATTTGACTTAAAACTTGGGCAATTTCATATGGAACACACTTTGGCAAGGCAGTATTGGGAGGGAGACTGACAAACTCATCAGATGGCATGGGATTTTTGATAATTTGGGCATGAGTAAAAGTATGAATATTGTTTGGGATAGCAAGGCCTTTGGAAGGTGTATCGTTTTTAGGACCCTCTTTAGGAATACTAGTAAGCAATGGAGTTTTAGGTTTGGCCTGAGGCCTTGCTACTTTGACAAATCTATTCCTAGTATTACAATCCTTCTCTTGAGCCACAACAACATTAATCAATAACTTCCTATCCTCCTTAGATGCAATTCCTCCATCATACTTATTTATCATTAAAGCTCTTAAATATTCAAAGTCATTATTAGGAAATTCAAAATATTGTACAGTATCTACTTCTAAAGTATGAGAGGGAGGAAGAAGAGGTACTCAGTGGATGCAATCCCAAAAATCAGCAGCAGTTTTAACACTTATCACCTCAGTTGAAGTTGCTACTTGTTGTGAGCTTGTGGAGCAACTAATCATGTAGACATCATCATCATTATTATCAACATCAGCTTCCTCTTCTACTTGCTGATATACTTAACATGGAGCATGGGGCATGAAACATATTTCACACCAGTCAAGTACATTTGTTTCTTAAACCACAACAACTCTAGTAGCCAAAGGATCAGGCATCATTAGATTTTCCCTGGCCTGGGGCTGTTTATTTCTGAAATCTAATAGGTCCCTTGCCTCTTTCATCAGTTCTCTACTCATTTCTATGATGATTTGTAAATCTGTCTAGGCCTTGTTGCTTGTACTGACCCTGTGAACTCTACCGAATTACTTTCTCTACCCGAGCTAATTTGTATGAGATTTCTTTGACATCCCCTGCCAAATTTTTACACAACTTCCAAAATCAACAACCTCACTTGTTTGAGTTTTTTTTGAGGGTTAACCAGCTTCACACCCTCCCCCTTAAGAGGTTTTCCAATTACCTTAATATTGTTCTCAATCTATAGAGCCATGGTGAAGGCCTGCCTCATATTGGTAGGGTTTTTGTCCCTCAAGTAGTAAGCAAATTTCTTGTCAAATTCATCTGCATACTTTATCAAACATGGTTCATCACATGGCCTTAAATTAGTAGGAAATATCCTCAAGGTCTTGTTAAATCTAGTGTTGAATTCATGCACTGATTCATTAGGATTTTTCTTGATATTTTCAAACTCATACAAAAGGAACCTAGGGTCCATTTTGTCACCATACTGCAATCTTAATGCATTATCCATTTCCGTCCAAGAATAAATGGGGTTGTCTGGTAAATAATTATACTAGTTCCTTGCATCTTCTTCCAAATTTATGAATAAACAAATTGATATATACATCCTCAAATTCAATCTCAAATTATTCCATCATGTTGATAAAAATATTTAAGTGTTGATCACCAGTTATAGCATTATTCCCTTAGAACTTTGGTAGTTTATTTCTTACATCTTGGGGACCTTGAAATATCTTATATTTCCTTGATTAACCACGATGAAATTCTCTAGCAACATGAACAACTTATTTACAAGTAAATGGAGGTACCAGGTGGGGGATCTTACCATGTTGTTTTGAGGAGGTCAACTTGACTAGGTGGATTATACAAACTGATATCTAGCAGACACGGGTCCTCTCTCATGAAAATTTTAGCACACCAAATTATTATATTTCATCACTGGCTATTATCCCTTACAAGGGTCTGATCATATCTATAGAGAACCTCCTACAATCCTTAGCCCTTTGACCAAAACCATTGCAAGTGAAGCAATGAGACCATTAAAATATCTCTCATACATTGAAATCATTGGACTGCTCTAACTGATTTTTTCTTCACATTTCCTAGTGATGAAGTTCTCCTTAAACTTTCCTAAACCATTCCAGTTCAGTAGAGTCCTTAATAATAGATTTATTTGACATACTATATTCATGCTTCATTTATTTACACTTTGAATTCTTCAAGTTGAAGCCCAAACCTACCTTCAGTCACCTGGGTAGTCAAATTTAGTGATTAGGTCAAGAATGGATCAATCAAGACTGCGACATGTGGTGATATTCTCAAAAGCTCTGAAATGAAGGTTGTTCGAGTTGTGTTTATGACCTCTAGTATTTGATACATGTTAAAAGTTAGATGCGGGAAAAAGAGGCTCAACTCTTGTAACGAAAGGGAGCCTGACCGCCGTGAAGACTATTATATTTTCGCCAACGTGGTGGGTCCTCAAGCCACCTTGTAGATTGCCACCACTTTGTAATGTTTCATTATTTCAAGAATATAATTATTGCATTGTATGATTTAATCAATTCGATGAGCTATATTTATAGCTCGGTGGGGTGATCAACTCCCCACCGAATTGAACACTTTATTATCCACAATTATCGAGTTGTTACCATATGGTTCGGGCTTATCTCTATTATTTTGGCAAAGTCAAACATCTCCTATCTCGTGTTTTTGTTAATTTTATGACTTGTCCAGATTTATATACAGCGCGGCACCTATATCTAATGGCTCAAAGAAAAAACCAAATATCATACAGTTCGACCCACACTTGGGTGATTGGAACTCAAATACACGGTGGAATGAACGACTCGGCCCGAATACCGAGTAGTCCAACAACAAAGAACAGTGACTGAGCAAGTAAACAGCTCGGTAGGAGGGTGGTGAAAAAGAAGGGCATGATGTCGCTAAATGCCACGTAAGAACTATCCATGCCCAGCCTATAAAAAGGCTTCAACGACCCCTCCCCCCATGGATTTGGGATATTCGCACCAGATTGATAATCAAATACCCACACAAAATGCTGAAGCTGGATTCAGACTGAACAAGGGAAATGTCCATAATTTCCTTACAATCGTAATGAACTTATATTTCCTCCATTGATTTTTTTTTATGGCATTTTTATGTTCTAGAAGTCACTTTTGGCTACGAAATGCAGACAGATGATGAACAGGTGCTATGAACTTGTGGAATATGTTTTGCGGATGAGTTTCAGAGGTCTTCGTAGTTCAGTTGAAGTATTATTTTTAGGTTATTTTAATATCATTTTATGTAAGTTTGTAAAATAAGTTATATACATATTTTTAATGGAACAGTTGGTTATTAGTATTATATTTGGTCCATATTGTAAACAAATACAACACATAAAAATTTGAGAATTCAATTTATTCGGGATAATATATTCATTGATAGAAATTATATTATATATCAGTTTGTACTCCTTATTCCATGGATTCAAACATCATCTCAAATCTTTAAAATAACTTAGTAGAATCTCTCAACAACTCCTATTCTAGTGGTGAGATAAACTCACATACACAAATACAATCCTATATTATTATCAACGAGTTGTATTATCATGAGAACTCTATTAATAATAATATTACGAAGCTATGAGTTGTAAATACAACTGATCACACACATTATAAACAATATAATCCATAATAACTAATGTGATCACTAACAACAAATGTATATCCCCCCGCCCCCCCCTCCCCTCCCCCCCACCCCCCCGAGTGCAAACATGGTGGAAAAACATTCACACACTTATCTATAGTATGCTAACCCATGTGGCATGCCCAATTTGGCTCATGACCTTGATCAAAAGAAAGGATCTCTCCTTCCATGGTTTTAAACAAATTTATGACAAACCTTGACCTGGACAGGGCCCATCAACTATATTCCACCTCATGTGGTTTTGTGGATCTCCCACAAACCTTTTCAAGATCCACAAATTGTCTTACATTGGTGCTTCTGAACTTCTGCAATGTTCTCACATCAAGGGAAAATGTAATAAATATCACTCACACAGGAGCTCACTTGTTATAATAGTTGAATAGGTATGATCCATCTGTTCTTATTTACAGAAAGTAAACGCACAACTAAAATAAAATGCCACAACACCATTGTGCAGCCTCGTCGCTTGCGGCTAGTGAGAGGTCATATAGACCTTCTTCCTCCATTGCCTCCATCCTCAAACTATTTTGGATAATTTCTTAAACGAATAAGTTTTTTAATTTCATTGATATGAAACACCCCCAAAATTTTAATAAACTTAACGAATGTCGAATTCCCTCGAAAATGCGTTCGTAAGGAAAATTTTTATTTTATTGTTTGCAATGTTTTGACTGTTAGGAAATCAATATATTAATGCTCCATTAAGTTGGTAGAAAATAATATTATTACGAGTTGTTTCAACAATTCACGTAGAGAGAAATATTTTTTAGGAGATGTTAGCAATGGGTAATTTGTTCCCATACTTTATAGGAGGTTGTTTATCCCTACCTCCGTGGCTACATATTAGCCATCTGTATTAACATAAATAATACAGTGTGATTGAATATTATTGTCTTGTGAATGTGTTTGGCTATCTGATCCTTCATGAGTTGGCATCAAAGTGAAGTTAATCCAACATGAGAGTCTATTAAAGAAATTATCTATCAGGTTGTTCACGTGGAAAATAGCATGAGATTCCGTTATGAAGTTATGCGTAGTTTTTGAGATCACCACATATTAACGATTCAATTTTTAATTTATGTATATCAGTGCAACCACCAGAACACCCAGCAGATCATTGTATGCACTTCCCATTTTTTTGCAATACTGTAAGAATCCACTTGAGTGAGGCATTCAACAATATTCATCTATGCGCATTCTCGTAACTCGACACTAACCCAGCTCACAAGAATCTACTCCAAATCGAATAGTTTGAGGAGCAATAAAAATGTTTGGTCGATCTATGCATCTATAAGGGAGGTTTTTCTATAATTTTGTATGTAGATTCATTTGCTGAGTCACAGTGAAACATCTTCAAAAGAAATGATCATCCAGAACTTCTATTACATGTGGTCTACAAAACATAGCATTGTTAAGACTATGCACCAAGACTCAACCTTGTAGTGTTCAAATCATTTCTTTGAAGGAAACGTTATCTGCACAATTTTAGAATAATATTGAGGTTGGTCCCTAATACATTAGATCTTGACTAATTTGGAGGTTAATAAGGTATTACCAGAAACGTGGAAAAATCAATTTGTTAAATACCATGATCCCTCAATTGTTGTATTGTTAGAGGTTTATCAGAACGGCTGGACAAAATATAGAGCTCTTCTTGCTATACATGCATTGCAAAAGAAAGGTCAGATAACATTGGTATTATTGGCAGTGGTCTTCAGATTTGATAGTTCATGTTTGTTTGTAAAGTATATTGGAGTGCATCAAAGTTATATTTGTGGCTATCTTAGTACGCATGCAACAACTTTTAGGACAGTCTTATCCGGAATCAAGGATAACTATATGTTTATATTTTATATGATTCATGTCTGGTATTGTATACAAGTCCTCTCAAATCATTTGGTATTGATCATTGATGCTTTAGTTTTTTCCATAAGTGATATTAGGGTTAAAATCTATATTAGTTGAATATTGTTTTAGGTGTAGGATCCCTATTTTCAATATAGTGTCATTTTTACAATTGATAATGTGTGACCTCTAATTTGGTGAGTTTATCAGTTGTATCGTCTTTGTCTATAGTGTTGTAAATTTTAATTAGTTAAAGTTATTATTTTATGTCTTTTTTGTTGAAAAAAAAATCGAATAATTAGTAAAGTCATTTTGTCATTTTTAATAAGTCAAATGTAAAATTGTTAAAAGAATGTCTAATATATTATAAAAAGATTCATGAAAATCAAGTTAGAGGTCAAGTTGTCAAAGTTTTCATATTTTTTGTCTAAATATCGTATTATCAATTCAGTTAAATTGAGTTAAATTATTGTTATGTCACGTTAGTTTTTATAACAAATTTTTCTAGTCGTCAAAAGGAGTCCTTGTAAAATATTGTAAAAAATAATAATTTGCCTTACAGACGACAGATTTCGGTGTTACCCGAAGTATGATTGATCCTCAAAATCTAAATTCGTGTGAGTTAGCATCATGATACTAGAGGATGAAGGGAAAAGGAGGTTGGAGGTCATTAAACGACCTCTCGTCATTCACCAATGATGGGGTCGAATAACTAGTTTACTTTAGTTGTGTGGTGTGTTTATACATGTTTTGATTTTAATGTGTTCACATAGACTAACAACAGTTCCTGAGTGTCTATTTGGTTGTGGAAGAAGAAAACTACTTGACTCAGCTTACAGGGGCAAATCATCTACGTATGGTCTTCTGACTATCATACGGTCCTCTGACTGCCATACTTCGGTGGAAGGTACTTCGTTGGAAGGTGATCAGTCGATGAAGATGTTCATACGACAAGGATGATCATTAGCAGCAAGATCCAGATAGCAAGATCCAGTAGCAATGGCTACTCCGACAAGTTTGATGTTTCTAAGAGCTCTTACCCCATGTTCACACTAAGGGGGTGAATGTTAGGAATATCTATGTTGTAGTGTGAACATAGAATATTATGTAAGTGATTATATTATCTAGGATAATATAATATGTGTTGTAATAATTAATTACATTATTGTAAATGTAATTATGAGTGGGTGAGTAAATATTGTTATGAGTTTTTGAGTAAACAAATCATTAACAATATTAGTTTTGTGAGAAAACAAAATCTCACGTAAAATAACATGGAGTTGTTTTAGGAGTTATGTGTGGAGATATTTATGGAGATTATATCTCCTTAAATATAGGAACAACATCTCCTATTTAAATGGATGTAATACTTTCTATGAATGTAGCAAGAATAAAGAGTAAGATTTTGAATTTAATTTATGCAATTCTGATATAGTATTTTCAAAGATCATGTAGACTCCCACCATTGTATAGCCAGGGAAGAAGTGCATCTTGCTATTTAAAATTCAGATGTGTAGAAATGGGTAACACCCTCAAGAGGATTTGATCTATCCTCACTACTTTATGGTGGTGCCTTTCAACTAGGGTGAGAGGACCCTTTTTTAGCTTGTTATTTGTGGAGGAGATGGAGATTTCCTTCCTTGTAAAGTTATTTAGAAGACCCTGAAGAAAATATGATCAATACAACAAAACCTAACTCTCACGAGTTGTCACTCTAGATAATGGAGGTATCGTTTTCTAAGCCACAAGGTTCATGTTACTAAAGACAATAAAAACCTGATTGCTTCTACATGTTTTAGTAATATAAATTATGCATTGATACACACACACGACAAATAGGGGTAGTATGGGTAAGATTGGTTGTTCCCCCTTAAATCAATTTTTGGGAGGAGGTAGGGACAGAATGAACTTGATTTGCCAGATCTTTGAGAGCTCCTAAAAAAATGCGAAGGCTTCTGCATCAACAGAATGCTTCAGAATGAGCTAGAATGTTCCTTTAACTAGAAGGTGTGCTTCAATGGAGACCCAGATCAGCACATCTTCACACAAACTTTAAGAATCCAAAATGAAGGCTCAAATTGAAAATCTTAACTAAACATAAGGGGAACCTTTGTTTCATCACGCCTAAGATACCCTCAAAGGCTAACAAACAATCTTATAATCATGCTAGGACTTACAGTGATTTTACATTTGTTTATTTCCCAACTATCAAATGAAAATCTCTTCTGATAAATGAAATTACAAATGCCACCAAACTTTCACAATGATAAGATCTTATGTGATTCAAAGATTTCAATGTAAGATTACAATGGGAACAAGAAAAACTATTTATCAAACATTCAGAAAATGAAGCAAACAATTTTTTTTTCCAAAATCAACACAAATTAACTCCAAATTTGATTAAATTCATCAGTCATGGCGAGAGTTTTCTAGAACAATATCATAGCTCATCAATGAGATGTACACTTGTAACCACCTCGACATGATCAAATTTAACACATCAATAGATAAAAAGGTTTCTCAGGTGGTTTCTCAAAAAGATGGGCTCTATCAAAATTTTCTTTTAGAAAAGAAATTTCGTGACCTCTAACACTCCAACCCCTTTGTACGACAAGTTCATGTAATTTATATCACTTTTACAACAAATTTTTCCCCCCAAAAACAAAACATTCAAAGCACATCACCTGTTGTGATTTTGATCATGACCCCCAAAATCAAATATGTAAAAAGGGTTGTCAGGCATTTAGAGGGAAAATCTCTTCGAATATTTCTAGCATTCAATCTCTTCACTAGATAAATTTCTCCTCATTTAATGTGCCAACTACTTCCTCCTCTGATCCATCAAATATGGTTCTTTGCGTGCTAAGGAAGCTGAAACTGGAAACTCATATAAAGTCCAATAGTCATATCACGTGTTAATGGTAAAAGAAGTTTTCAGATTTTCCCCACCAAACCAAGATATCAACTAGTTTCTTGCGTGCCAAGGAAAATAAAATTGAATCCAACAGCTCAGAATTACATTTTAATGGTAAAATACATCTGTAGATCTTTCCTAACAAACTAGGATATCAAATTAATTTTCCTCTTCATTTGGCGTGTAGGAGACGACAAGAAATGATAAAAAACCATAAAAATTTGCATCCCTAGGAACTTTGTAGAAAAATGGCAGAAAATTCAGATATAGATGAACAGCTAACCATCGATTTCCCTTTTTAAATAGGACCATCCACGTGGGATATCTGAGTCAAAACGGGATGGGGGTCGTTTTTTACTTTTTCCAACTTTTGGAAAATATGTAAAATTTCTCATTTTTCTTTGCCCCTCTGCCATGAAAATGGGCTTGACACATGTCCCCAATGTGGGTCCCAACGGAACCACGCTTCTTTTTTATACTTAAACCCTTTTCTTCACAAAAATAATATTTTTCAAATTTCCCTCGGAAGCCCGCCTCCCCGCCTTTTGAATTTTCAAACTGCCACATGTCTTATTGAGCGCATCTTTAAATGGTCTTGAAAAGTAGAGAACCCTAAACAATCACGGACTCAACACGTGTCTTGGTCTCGGCAGAGTCTTTAGAAAGTTGAAATATCCATTGAAAGGCACCATGTGTACAGGGTTCAAGGCAGTCTCCTTTGGCTGTTGAAAATTCTGAGTGAAGGGCAGAGTGAGCAGAAGCCTCCAAGTGTCCATCTGGTGCTCCTTCAAAATAAAACCCAGGGGCTGATCCCCAAACATGCGCGGTCCCTCCACATGTCTCATGCGTTGTCAGGAAGTTGCTTGAAAATCCTAAGTAAGGAAGGCCTGGCGAAAACCTCCATGTGTCTTTATGGCACAAGTTCAAGAATGGTCCCAAAGAGCAAAGAGTCTGAATGAGCACGGGCTCACCAGATGTCCTAGGCCTTAGAAAATTTCTTCAAAAAATTTAAGTCCCCAGCAGAGTTGGTGGAAACCTGCACTTGTCCCTCGGTCACATTTGTCAAGCTGGAACCCTGAGGCATATTTTAAAATGAGCACTAGCCCACCATGTGTCTACAGCGCACCAAAATTATATCAGCTGCATAAAAATTTGTCTAAAATCCAGGAAAAGTAGTGAAATCCTCCACGTGTCCTCTCGGCGTAACTCCGAGGCCAAACCAAAAGGTGAATTTTCAAACGAACGTGAGTTCCTCCACATGGAAAAGTTTTAGGTCGAAGAACTTCTACCATAGAGTTTTTAGAGTGCCCCAATAAGCCGCATCCAACCAAAAATAGCCACGTTTGCACTAATGCAGAGATTTAAAATTGACGGTAGAAACACACTCGATACAAGCTATAAAAATGTAGGGAAACCAGTGTTTGAGCTCAAAGATGAAATTTTCTTCAAGGACAGAGAATTTAGAAGTGTTTTAAGGTTCAAACATGACCCTCCGAGCTACACTAAATCATGTTTCCTCAGGTACCTAGGGAAAAAAAGGTAGGGAAAATAACACACGCCTTCGGAAAATGGAAGGGAAGGAACATGCCCGCATTTTATGACCAAGTAACATACTCCTTCACATGGTCAGAGGAATAATTTTTTTTTTTGGGTGTTTAAGATATCCTCGGCCAAGGAAGGAACTAAAAATGGAAACTGAATGGGGGACCCAGAGGCTTTAAGAACCAACACAGGAAGACAAAAATGTGACAGAGGCCGAAAACTGATGTATTTTAATGGCAAATGGTGGTGCAATAAAGACAAATTCGAGCACCAACAGAGTGAACCATATAAGTCCTATGCCATATCCTTTAGATTTCGGAATTCTTGGACGTATTTCTACAACTCTAGGTAATATACTCACCTCCATTGTCAGTTCAAAGAACCTTGATAGACCATTCTGCTTGTTTCTTAGCAAGAGCCTTAAGTTTTGAAAATGCTCAAATACTTCAGACGTAATCTTAAGAAAATATACCCAAGTATAACGTGAAAATTCATCAATGAAGGTTAGTATCTATAGAGCTCTAGTGAAATAACATTTTTGAGATGAAAAGGGGTTGTGAAACATCAATATGAACAAGATCCAAGGGATGAGTAGCTCTCCAAGATTTTCCCTTATCATAATTTTTTCAGGGTGTTTTCTGAGGGTGCAATTCAAATAAAGACCTTTGGAAAACTTAACTTGGAGTATCCCATTGACCATTTCATTTTGGCTCAATTGTTCAAGGTAAAAATAATTTAGATGCCCAAAATGCTCATGTCATAGCTTGCTAACCTCATTTGCATGAGTGAGCAAGGCATTGTGCGTCGAATTAGAAGAGAAGTGGGAAAAGCTATACAACCGTGAATGTTGATTTTCCTTTCCCTCAACCACAGTGTAGTTAGAGTTAAGCTCACAAATGATCACTGAGTCAGAACCAAATTCCACTCTCATTCCTTCCCCAAGGTGGGTGATTTTATAAACTGATAAGAGATTGGTACAGAGATTGGGAACACTCAAAACTTGGTTAAATGTTCCACCTTATATCTCTACCGATCCACTAGCAGAAACTGACACATGAGTATCATCACCTAACGTGATTTGGGACATGCCACATGGTTTGATGCTAGAGAATTCAACCTCTGAAGAATCCTTGTGGTGCGAGGCACCGAAATTAATAATCTAAGTTAATGATGGATCTTATCTAGCTATGAGGGCCTTACCTTTCTTATTTTCATTTTTAGACTCCTTTTCTTTAGAAGACTCGCCCTTCTGAGTATTTTGTTTGATGGATTAAGGAACATTTATTTTATTCTTCTCAAGCAAATGAGTTAAGTGATCAATTTGTTTCCAAAAACAATGATGCTTGTCATGGCTAGGATACTTACAATAGGAGTGTTTACACTTTTCCTTCTTCACTTTAGGCTCATAAGTTGAGGTGTTAGTTTTGGGCTTAGTTGGGGGTTTCGTTGGTCTTGGTTTCTTTCTTAGATTGGTCCTTTGTTTCTTTCTTCTTTTCATTTTTCTAGCCCTTATTCACCACAAGGGCATGTGACTTGGATTTTAGAGTCCCCATTTGAATGATTTTTTCTTGTTCTCGAATGATTTGGGACAAAAATCTATGAAATGAGGGCATTTTCTAGGCACTACCTAAGGCAGATTTCATGGCGTGGAAAGTGTGTGCATGTGTTTGTTTTCAAAATAATGCTAATATGAGTAAAGACTAACACCTAAATAGCCTTAACTTAGCAAGAGTTGAACAACAAACTAAACACCATCAAGATAATAATTAAACAAGGGTTAGATGCTAGCATTCATTAATACAAACTTTGAAACTAACAATGCTAAATATCTAAACTCCTCTATTCTCTAACAACAAATAAATGAATGGACCTAAGTAAGCTCCATGGCTATCAAAATAGTTGTCCTTAGTATGCCAAGTAACCTAGGAATGAGGGCCTATCAAAGTTGGGCTACAAGACCCTTTGACACCTCCCATATGACCTAAGAACTTAAGAAAGAGGCTTAACTCTTCAAGATGATGAACTCTCAAAAGGGCAAGGTGCAAGATCTTAGTCTCTTTGCTATATACTTTGCATTTGCTCTCTTAAGAAGTTTAGGTGTAAGTAAAAAGGTAGGTGAAGGGCTCTTTATATAGCCCAAAGGATAAAGGATTCAACACATTCTCATGAATGTGGGATAAAGGTAAAACATGATTAGGAATGGATAAGGTTGCTTTATTTAAGGTAACCTTACTTTAGAAGGGTTTATTTTTTTCTTAGCAAGTCATGGGAGTTGGGAGGTGTTTTAATTAATCAAATGTGATTAACTAATAGGTAGAGGTGAGCTTATAGAAGCTAATTAGAATAATATTAGTACGCTTTAGGCTATTAGAAAGGGATTAAATCAATTAAATATTGATTTACTAGTTAAATGGAAGGGAAAGCTAATTAATTAATAATAATTAATTAGTCTAGGTAGAAGGGGCGATTTATTAACAGAAGGTTGTTAATTAGGGTATTTGTTGCATATGTGACTTAATTAATTAGCTTAGTGTAATTAATTAACGATGATATGGGGAAAATGAGCATTTTTGACGATATGTCGTCGATTTGCGAGAAATAGGATAATTAGCGCAATTTAAGTATTTAAATTGCCTGGGCATAATTATAGGTGTCTACAGAAAGCTAAAATGAAGACAGAGTATTCAAGACCTAACTTAGAAAGAATCAACAAGATAAATTGAGAATCTTTCTTCTCCACTTTACATTCCTTTAGAAGCAGTCTAGTGTGGACAAACTTTGACAAGAAGGCCTGTAGGTTTTCAAAGTCACTAGGATTTAACCCTAGTAGTTCATTCTCCAACTTATGTGCTTTCATGTCATCTTTCTTCCCAAACATATCGTCGAGCGTTGTCCATGCTCTATCGGGTTTTCGAGGAAGTTTTGATGTGGAAGAGAAAGTCGGAAGAGATGGACATACAAAGAAGACCTAAGGCTTCATGACAATGGTTGAACCATTTAGATGTTTCAGGTTCATCATCAGGTTCAGTCTCTAACCCCATGGTGACATGGTATAACCCTTTACTTCGCAAAACCAATATAATTTTAGATATCCATTCGAATAAATTAAAAGGTGTGAGCATCGGTACTTTATAGATATCCATAATGAAGAGATAGAACCAATGAAGGAAGAAGGAGAGAGAAAGGAAACAACCACCCTAGAACAATATCACACCCCCCAAGTTTGGCACTTAATAGTTTAATGTGTTGATTATAAACAGATGCGACTGTGTCTCGAGAACCAGTTTGTCACTCACCTTGTAATCAGCGTAATAATGCGCAACAATGGAGACAACAATCAAGGTTTTTCAGGTGCAACAGTTTGACACCGTAAGCAAGCATAAGAACAAGTGAAAACAAGAAGGGAAAGAGAATGCCTTGTGAGAAATAACGTCTCACATCAAACAAAAGAATCCCTTTGATGTAAGAATTTGGCGGATGCACTCACAAGTCCACAAGTAATAAAAGGGATAGAATAATGCTCAAGATGATTCGAAATGAGTTGATACAAGAAATACAATGACACGCCCCAGAATGTGACAATTTATAAAATAGTGCATTTACAAAACTAATAATCCCATCATCTAGTGTGTGAAAAAATGCAAGTTTGACTAAACAAGTGCTCAAAACCGAGAAACGAGTCAAAAGTTATAACAAAAAAAGATTCCCGTAACTAATGGAAAACACCAATAAGCCCTGCAAATGGATTAAACATTGCACTAAACAAATGTAAAGGATGTCATATTTATGCTCTTTAGAAATGGCATCAAATTTTAGATATGGTTTGTTTTTATTGCAAGAGGGGATTAGCCTCCTGCCAACCCCGGACCTCACCCTCCATCTTCGACACTTGAAGGAAGGATGATAAAACAAGCAAAATATACCCCCCAAAAATAATTACAATGTCAAGAACAAAGTTCCTAACCTTAAAACTTTTTAAAAGGAGATGATTAACCAATAATGAATTCTAAAATGAAATTTTTAGGGGTCCACATTGACGGAGATGAAAGTGTTGCACAAATTATGCCGAGTCAAACTTGTCGGTGAACTATCGAGTTATGCACGGAGGTGAAACCATGTGTCAAGGTTTCTGAGCTAGGTGTCAGACCATGCTAATGAAAATTGGTTCCTCGAGTTGAATTTTGTAACCAACTTGCCTTGCAGAGCCCTCATGTCTGGAGATCCCAACACAGGTTTGTGTAACATCCAAGAAACAGATGAGATTCGTAGATAAGTGACAGGGAATAACACAAAATTTAGTGAACCAGTGAGAGGTCGATGGCAGAAGCACCATGAATGGCAGTAAGAACATGACAAACACAGGGATTCAAAATCTCACAATCCACAAACTAAGAACAACATTGAGTCAGTCAATAATTCATAACATGGGCCGATACAAAATAAGTGTCCTCCCAAAAGCACAGAAAAAGGAAAATAAACAATGCACAATCTATTTTAGCCATGCATGAGAGGTAAAAGAGAAAACCAAGTTAGAAAATAGTGTAGAGGTCAGTGGTGCAAGTGCAAGAGGCCATGGTTAATCTAGAATGAATAATGCCATGAGATAACAAATGCAGGTCATGAGCATTTAACACGAGCCAAAGCAAGGCACCATTGGTAGAGGCCACAAGCCCATTAAAGCAATGAACAAGCAGATATGGTGAATGAATGTGCAAACCATGAATAACACCATGGTAAAAACCAAGGAACAAGATGTCTGTGTGATAGATGGTTTTAGGAATAACTACCAAGCATAAACAATGCACAATGCAAAGCTGTAACAAAACTCAACATAGAGACAACCATGCAAATGAAAACAACCTCACGAGTAGAAGCAATCACGAAGTCAGTTGCAGAATTCGTGAGGATGGAAGAGAGGGCACTCTAGCAAAATAGGGAAGCGTCTAACCATTATGATCTGCTGAAACCTCAATGCAAGGTGAGCAATATGATTCCAAATTAATAATCGAGAAAACTTTCATGAGGAAATAAGAAGAAACCAAAAGTAATAAGAAAATGATAAATGAAGAGTGCACATTTTACTAAAACTAGCTCTGATACCGTGAAAGAGGGATATGCAAGAACCGATGTCAAAACAATACACCATAACAAAGTTGCACTTCAATGGTAACGTTGTATTTCCAACACAGTAAGCAAGATTTGAACAGTGAAAAGAATATGCAAATAAGAAAACATGTTTTCTCATTCTCATAGATCAAAAAAAGGAAGTACAAATAGGGGTGTTGTGTAACCCCCATTCCTAAATAAGGAAAGTAACTCCTATGACACCACTGATGCATATGACGTGACTGATGCATATGATGTCACTAAAGGAGGAGTTACAATTCCAAATAAGGAATGTATCTCCTATGACACACTAACACAAATGAAAATGACATATTCTAAGACAAAATATTACACTTGTCATATGACTCCCTAATACCTATGACTCTCGCAAGGTGAGATGACTCACCAGGTGATGTGGATGAGGACAAGGTAGGTCACACACACGAACAGGAAGGACATAGAATACCACAGGACAAACCGACCGCCATGTATGTTAACAATGAAGGTGTTTTCAAACTTGTTCACAATCTAGTTTTTCATGAAAGAACAAAACACATTGAGGTACAAGTACATTTAATACATGATCTTGAAACATAATATACAGCTTCAGTTTTGTCCAACAATTGAACAATGAGTAGATATCTTCACAAAGTCACTTGCATGTGACAAGTTTGAGATTTTAGAGAGTTCCTCTTCTCATCCCTTGAGGCAATGCAAAATTAAGGGGAGAATGGTAGGGTAAATATATTATTACCTTAATTAATTATGCATTACATATTAGTTAGTTTATTAATTAACTGTAATATGGTTATATTTAATCATAGCCATATTATTTTTTTTATTCAAACACTACCGGAGTTGTTATATTATTTTAACAATATTATTGTTTGTATTAGCTCATGGGTGTACATGTGCAACATCCTTTATTGATTGTATCTGGTTGTTCAATACATACATATATCTGTGTGTGTGTGTGTGTGTGTGTGTATATATATATATATATGTATATATTACGGCCTGCACCTATGTAATTGAATGATTTCACATTAATAAAATTATAAAGGCTTTTGTCCCTGTTTTTGAAATTACAAGTTGATAGGGCAGGGAGAGTCGAGATCTATCCATTTGACTAGGTTCCCTAGAAGTTTGGATTCCCCTATGCAATTATTCTTCCTCCAGTGGAACTAGAATATAGAACTATTTAGGAGGTCTAGAAGGGCACTAGAGGGGACCCTTGTTGGACTATGGTTACTCCTGGTGTGCCTATTGTAGTTATGTATGTGGTATGTTCTCAGTGGGAAGGCTAGTGCCCCTTGAGTGCCTCTGCTTCAGATCATGGCCATTCCTACTCACAACAGAGAGGAGGATGAGTCCATTGATGTAGAATCCAATTCTGAGGAGAACACAGGAGACGAGACTGAGGAGGAGTCAGTCTGAGAGGAGACAGAGGATAAGGGCATCAGAGAGGAGATGAAGGATGAGTGGGTAGGTGTTGGGGCTAACATATCATACCATGTGGAGGAGGAGGAGGAGGAGGAGAGAGATCCTGAGTGGAATGACACTCAGGATATTCTGAGAGCACCACATGAGGAGGTAAGAGTGAAGAGAGAGACATTGGTCTCGGAGACATCACTTCCTTGAGATGAAGAGGGAGATGATGAGTTTTTGATAAGAAGGCGTCATGCCTCTGGCTTTGTGGAGGTTCCAAAGTCACCAGCAACAACAAAAACAACCACCTATTTGACCTGGATGCCCAAAGATCTGAGTATGTTAACACTCTTCTCTCAATTTTGTTAGTTGGAAATGTCAGTTAGTAATTCTTGTTGCCTTGTTATTTTTTTGGAATTTTCTAACTTGTTGTTTCTTCTTCTTTTATTTCTTGTAACGACTGCATAGGAGTGGCAAGATCTTATTATATGGGTGTGCATGGGCATCCTATTCATCCCCTCAGGGAATGCCTGAGCCAAGATGACTGAGGATTCAGGTTATCTGCTAGCAACTGAAAGACGTGTTGATGTGTTTTCACCTCTTTATAGAGTAGTGGAGTTGATGAACTCCCTTCATACTCATGTGGTTAGGTATGAGGAATCTGAGTTATTGATGATGCAGATCCACTCTCGTAGTGAGACCATAACTAGCGGGCATCACCACGAGAACTCACATCACTCAGTTCACTCTCGTCATCGTCATAGCCACAATAGGAGTCTAAAACATGGTTGTGCACCATCCGAGGGATCCTAGAGGTATTGACAGGCCACTAGGCCTTTTATTTATTTTTCATGATTTTTCCAATCATTTATATGATTATTTTGTAAATTTCAGGCTCATTGAGAGTGTTTTGACCATGCCTAATGAGTGATGGCATTGTATATAAACTTGACTCACCATGATATACACAAACTCTTCTTTTTGGTTCGGTAATCCATTGTATCTGAGTTGACTTCCTTTTGTCTTATCTTACTTGTGTACTCTAGATGTTTAGTATTTCCACTTTTCTATGCTTTCCAGAATGTATGTAGTGGATGTGAATTATAACAATGCTTTATTTTTGTATTTTATAATGATGATATATGATAATGCGAACACATTTTGATGTTGAACTTTAGTTTCCTTAAACAATTTTTTTGTACTTCATATTGTTTTGGAAAGACATGGTGATACAGTGATATGATAAGCAAATGAACGTGCCCCACTCCTGACTCTACACAGCCAGTAGGATGCGAGGGCTCAACACCAAGAGTCAGAAAGGGCACAAGTTATAAAAAAAATGTTGAATGGTAATGATGAGAGAAAGACAAGGTTTTGAAAAAACCAAATTGGGACACTACAACCTCACTCTACTCAAGTTTTCTTCATAGTTTAGAATATGAATTTATTTCTATTTTATCTAGACTTAGATCCATAGATTGCCACTTGGTTAACAAAATATGGTTTTGAGGTTTTAAGCTATTTTGGAATTTTGGACATCTAATTCACTTTGTTTTTCATTTATGGCTTCACAATATTTGAATGAACTATGTTATAACTTTTAAGTTTTACAAAGAGACCCCCTACACCTTGTCCCATGCTACCAGTAGGAAGTATGGCTTATCACCATGGACAAGGCATATGTGAGTAAGGTAATTTCTCTCCTTTCCCAACCCTACATCACCAGTAAGTGACGCAGGCTCAACATCGAAGGTTAATAGGGAAAAGAAATGTGTAAAATAAAATTTTTGGTGAATTTTCATTTGACTTATTTTTCTAAGAAAAATGACTAGAATGTTCTTATTTCCAAAGAGGTGTTTATGGGATAGATGTGACACCATGAAGCTTCTAGAATAGACTATAGGAAAAGACACCTAATCTAGAAAGAGACTATAAGAAAAACCAAGTATGTAGGCCTTCATATGGTTACGGTCAAAACTTTGTCTTATCCTGTTTGGACTAATGGAATGATTTGGAAGCAATTGATGATACCATGAAAATTTGTAGAGGTATGATTTGAATGTTTTGCCAATATTTTTAGAAGTTTTTCAGAATTGCTATAAGAATAAGTCCGTTGATCATAAATTTTACAAAATGAACTGGGAGATGAAAATGCAATGTAGATACAATAATGTACATATGAAAATGCTAATGGATCATGCATAATACCAGTTCAGGTGAAGAGAGTTCATAGATTCGTTAAACTCCTCACCCTCTATTATACAGAGGTGAAATGCCCCATTTTGTAGTCGTCTATTACTTGATATGGGCCCACCCACCTAGGACATAATTTCCTTCCTTCGCTATTATTTTTGTCTATTTGGCTATCAAGTCTTAAAACCAAATATCCCTCATATATTTCATGCTCATAGACTTTCTTGTTGTATTGCCTAGCCATTCGGTCAATGTAAATGCTATGTCGTTGTTCAACATTTAGTCTATCCTCATCAAAACTTTCGAGCTGAGAGAGTCACACTTCTCGATAGCCTTCTTCTCCCATAATTGCTTGCAACGATATACGGTGACTAGGTATCTCGAATTCGAGTGGTAAAACCGCTTCTACACCAAATACCAAAGAAAAGGGGGTTTCCCCTGTTGATGTTCTTATCGATGTCTAGATAGGCCCACAAGGTCGGAAAAATATTTAAATTCCAATCTTGCTTTTTCTCCTTGATGGTCTTAAGGAGAATAAACTTCAATGTCTTGTTCATAGCCTCAGCCTGTCCATTGGCATGAGGATAATAAAGAGATGTCGTGTGGTGACTTATTTTGAATTTTCACATAGCTCATGTACCTCATCATTTTAAAAGGATGTGCCATTATCAAATAATGACTTGTGGGACCCCGTACCTACAAATAATCTAGTTCAGAATGAACTTTGCAATTACAGATCCAGGCACAGTGGTAAGATACATGGCTTCTACCCACTTGGTAAAGTATTATGTGGCCGTGATTATGAAGTTATGACCATATGTTGATGAGGGAGAGAATTTCCCTATCAAATCTAACCCCATGTGGAAAAGGGCCATGGTGTTGTAATTGGTTGTAGAGCCTATGCCGGTATGTGGATCTCATGGGAGAACTCTTGACATTTATGGAATTTGTGCACAAACTCTATCATGTCATGCTCTAGCGTGGGCCAGAAATAACCCATCCAATGTATCTTCTGAGTAGTGGCATGGCCAATGAAGTGACCTCCACATACTTTGTTATGTGATTCATAAAGAATCTTTTCAGATTCTTCTTCATCAACGCATCTTAGAAACATTCCATCAAAGGCTCTACGATAGAGCACTTGCTCCAAGATGACATACTTGGTGGTTATTATATGCAATCATCTTCTTTGCTACAAGGCTTCCCCTTCTAGATATGTATGGTCCACTATGTAATTAATGATATTAGTGTACCATGGACACATAGAAATGGGAGGCTTAGTTTTAATGAAATACACACACTCGTCAGGAAAGTCTAAATTTACTAGATCGCCTCCATCCAATGGGTTATCAGCCAACTAGTCCACAATGATTTTTCCTTTGATGGATTTATGATTAACAAATGTTAACTCAAACTCACCCATCAGAGTTATGAAGCATCCATCCTTCTTAGATAAGGATCCTTGCATGAGAAATATCCGTAGGTGATCTGATTTAACAATAACCCTTGTTTCTTGGTTTAGCATGTAATGTCTTAAGTGTTTTGTCATGAAGACTATAGAAAGGCATTCCTTCTCTACTTGTGTATAACATGTCTCATAATCAATTAATGTTTGACTAATGAAATAGACTACATGCTCTCTTTTATCATCATCTTCTTGAGCCAACATGCAGGCTAATGAGACATCTGTAGCTCGTGAATACAAGATCAAGGGGTGATCTGACCTAGGTGGCATGAGTGTGGGAGGAGACAACAAGAACCATTTAACTGACTCAAATTCCTCATTGCATTCTTCCATCCAATCAATGTTGCAATCCTTTTTCAACAAATTGTTGATTGGGTGAATAGAAAAGGTCAAATCAAGGATAAACCTTCAGATTGCACCAAGTTTTCCAAGAAAAGATCTGATGCCAGACTCGTCTGACGGTGGAGTCATTTCTAGTACAACTCAGATTTTGGCTGGGTCTACATCAATCCCTCGTGAAGATATGATGTATCCCAAAATATTACCTCCCGTTACACCGAACACACATTTTTCTAGATTCAACATGACGTCGTATTCAATTAAGTGAGAAAGGATGATACGAAGCACCTCTGGGTGATCACATCATTTTTCTAGCCTTAGCCAGAAGGTCATCCATGTAGGATTCCACAATCTTATGTATAAGATCATGAAATATATAAGTCATCACCCATTGGTACATGGCACTAGCATTCTTAAGCCAAAATGACATGAACAACATAACAATAGGTTCCCCAAGGAGTTATGAACGTAGTTTTGGCCTGATATTCCTCAGAGATTCTGATTTGATTGTACCCAGAAAACCCATCCATGAGAGACAACAACTCAAAACCATTTTTTGCATCAACAATAACATCGATGGATGGTAATGGGAAATCATCTTTGGGACAAGCCTTGTTGATATCCCAAAAGTCTATATAAATGCGGATCTTTCCATTCTTCTTGAGAATGGGGATGATATTAGACACCCACTGTGAGTAGTCAACTGGCTTGATGAACCCTACCTGGAGGAGTTTCATGACTTCTTCCTTCACCATGAGGGTCACCTTTGGCTTCATGGGCCTTGAATTTTTCTTAATTGGCTTAGCATCTGGCTTGGTGACGAGGTTGTGAACTACAATGTGTGGTGTAATTCCCATCATTTTCTTGTAGTTAAAAGTGAAATCTCTTTGATTCTCTTTGAGGATACGAGTATGTATTTTAACTTCCTAAGGAGTTTAAGAGGATCCTAGTTTCAAGATTTTTGGTTCCTCCTCGGTCCCAATGTTTATATCGATCCTTCCCTCGATTAAGGAGGCATTTCCTTCCTCAAACTTAGGTGGGGCTGGAGGTAACTCTAAATCCCCCTCTTCTCCTACCTCATAAATTTTGAGTTCCTTCCCAGGGGAAGATTCTATCATGGGATTTCCAAAATAGGAAGAAGAGTGTGGAATTAGGGAAAGATCAACCTCATGATGAGTAAGATGTAATTCTACAAGAGTGTTTAGATATCCCAGAGTTTTTTTTGTCAATGTCAACGTGATATGAGATGATAGACTCACTCTCAGTTTCTATGTATGTCAACATTGGAGTTATCGGTGTCTTACGAACCAAAGGTTCAACATGAACCAAGACCTTGAAGCTTGTATCTTCCAACTCATCGCTTGGAGTAAAGTGAGAAGTGGAAGTTGTTATTGAGTTTGCAAGGAGGTTCTATTCTCGTGGAATTTATTCAATTGATATGAAGTCAAACCCCTTTTTTAGATTTAGCACTTTTGTTTTGTTGAGTTATAGATGCTCAGCTCTAGTCTCATATACCTCAAATATCTAATTTTCAATAAGTTGCAAATCACCCAACACCCTAATATTAAGAGCACCCATTCTTTTGGCTACAATGAGACCAAGTAGAAGGGCTTCGTATTCAGCCCCGTTATTTGTACATTCAAAGTTTAACTTGAAGGAAAAAGGAAAAATCCTTCCCTCGAGGAGAGGTAAATCATACCTGCCCTGGCACCAAAATGACACTTGGCTCCATAAAAATGGAGAGTCCAATAGTTACTTGGAAAAATGGATGTTGGATCATCCTTTGTGTCCTCTTCTTTTACCTCAGTTACTTCAACCATACAAACTTCATCTGCTGGAAGAGAACCGAGTCCCAGGGTATGTCCCATACCCATAGAATCGAAAGGAAGGAGAATAGGTAAATCCTTCTCCAATAGCTCAACAATATTCGTTGTGGTTCCTAATGACACTGTCTCTATGATGACGGTTTCATCTTTGACTTCCGGAATGCCTTCGATCAAACCCGTGACTTCTAATTCCATTGTAGGAACCAAATTTTCCTCTAGTACTGAGCTTGTAGGTTTATTTAACTTATTTGTAGGAAGATCAAACTCAGAGTGGACCCCTAGCCTCTTTTTCAAGTTAGCTAGATGTATGTCAAAGGGTTTTGGATCACCCTGTGCCACAAAGACCTTCCCTAAATGTAGGAACCTGACTTCCTGAAATAAAGTGGAGGGAATCACCTTCATGTGATGAATCCAAGGACAACCAAGGATCATATTATAGTTGGTTTCCCGATCTATAATATAAAACTTAGTTAGAACCGTCTTAGGCCCGAGGGTGACTAACAACACTATAGTTCCAATCGACGTTGCCTTGAGGTTATCATAGCCTCTTAGCGTATTTCACGTTGACGAGCAATTGGTCTCTTCATAACCTAAATTTTTGAAGGAAAGAGAAGGGGACTATGTTAACTATTTCCCCATCATCAATCATCACATGCTTTACATAGTTGTTGTAAATCCAAGACTTGTAAAAACAATGTCGGATCACCTCTATGAGCTATTTCAGTGTTTGTGGGCATCTTGTTGATGTCAAATATGAATCCAACATCTCTTTCAGGATGCCCTAGAGGATAGACATCAACATCCACATGGTTTATCTATGCCTTTGGAGGAGGGGTGATGTTAATCAAATGGCCAAGACCTAGTGCTTCTAATAGAGAACTCTGTGAGCAGGGGAATTCTTTAACAGATCCAAGAAGGAAATGTGAGAGAAGGTCTTGGTTAGATCACTGATCAAGTCATAAGCTCCTACTGGCTTTCCTAACGTATCATGAATGTCATCTGATATAGTTGGGTAGATCAGGATTGGCTGTGAAGAATAATCTTTGGTTCTAGTGGCAATGTTTAATCTGAGGTTCAGTGTCCAACTCCACCAATCCCAACAATTTTTGTTTGTTGGTGACCATCCAAAGGAGGTGCCACTTGTGGGTTTGATGAAGTTGAGGCTTCACGATCATGGGTCCCTATTACAATACCTTTGTTTGAACCATTGGGATCTATTCTACCATCCTTTGGATGTGTGGGGAGAGGATCATTAAATATTCTGAGTGGTGTGTTCTATGGAGATATTGATCCCATGTAGGTGTTCTGAGTTGGCATTGTTGGGTTTTCCAAAAACATGTCAACAAATAATTGTCTTTGATCCTCTAGAAAATGCTTTAGAAAATTATTACAATCACGGTATGTTCTTGCATCATGCCCATGAACCCTATGGAAACCACAATATAAATCAAGGATCATAATCTCAAGGCCTTTGGTTTGCACCTTGTTGTGGTCCAAAATTATGATTATTGTTCAACTGTTGATTGTTATAGTTAAAATTTGGGAACCCTTGCCCTTGGTTTTGAAATTGGTTCGGATACCCACCTGGGTATTGGTTAGGGCCTTGGGTCTAATTTTGTCTTGATTTTTGAAGTTGTTGTTTTTGTTGTTGTTTGTAGGATGATTAAAATCTACAACGTTGACTGAGGGTGAGAAGTTATTGTTTCTCTGATTATTTCCATTGTTGTTGTTATTGGTAGTATTTGTATTGGGAGGACTAACAACATTAGGCTTCTTGGTATGGTCAGTAACACCATCCGTCGTGACCCCATGGTTCTTATTAAGGACCTTCAACCCTTGATTATTGCTTGTGTTGTTGGAGTAACTGGGGTTGTTTTGGTTAGGAGTGACTAACCTTCCATTTTCTCCATAAGTCTTATGACCACTGTCAATGGCTGCTTGGTCAATTCAAAGAGCACCCTCTAGCACCTCTTCATAGCTCCTTAGCGGGAACTTTTGAACTTCTTCCTTTGTCTCCCTATTGAGGGAATGGAGGAAAAAATCACAAAGCTCTATCTGATCCATATTTGGAGCACTTGCAGAGGAGTAGAGAAGTTGTCACCACCTTTGAATGAAGTGGGTTGCAGACTCGTTGTGCTCTTGTTTGATATGAAGGAATTCTTTGATTCATGTTCTCAAAAGTTTGTTTACATCAAAAGCCTTAATAAATTTTGATATGAGTTGCTTGAAGGAGTGTATTGAATCCTCTGGTATCCTATAGTACCAATCGAGAGCAATACCTTCTAGCATCTTAGGGAAAATCTTCGCAACAACTGTGTCCCATAGGAGCAGCTCTCAAATGGCCATTGCATAAGCTTTGATGTGAGTGTTAGGATCGCCCTCCCCTTTGAACTTTGGAAGCAGGCAAGGGTCTTAGGAGCATGATTATCTAGATGGAGAAGTCTAGAGGCTCCTTAAGATATTCAGAATAGGTCCCCATTGCATATGTTTCCACCATTGAAGATCCTTGTTGGGGAGGTGGAGGTTACATCGGTTGTTGAAATGGCACAACATAAACATTTGTTGGGGCATATGGCATCCCCTGTGGCTGTCCATATGGACCTGGGTAAGTGTACATATCCCCTTGTGGTGATTTAGAATACATGTGTATGTAAGGGGGTTGATTACTTTGATATGGAGTCAAAAGGCACAAAGCCAGGGAACATTTACATTTCTAGCTGGTATGGCATTTGAGAATGCACTTCCGGCTGGTGCCTATTGTAGATATCCATATGTGGTGTAAGGGGGCATACCCAAGGTGCCCATCCTAGTCAGAATATATCCAGGGTTTGGAGCACCCGTATAAATTAGAGGATTCTGTGTAGTAGGTATTTGTCCATAATTTTGTCGATATGGAGAATTTATTGCTTGCCTTGCATATGAAATTTGAGGATTTTGGGCAACCTCAAGCTCTTTGAATTTGTCTACCAATTCCAAAATGACATCACCCATTGATGGGATGGTGTTTTTTTAGGTGATTTCTTGTTGAAATTTTGGAGGTTGTTGAGGAGTGTGGTATCCTACTATGAATTGTTCACTATGTTGCCACCCCTCATTGGCAATGTTTTCGGTTGGTGGAGGGGTAGTGTTATTATTTTGGGGTAGAACATCACCTTGTCCTTGCAACCTATCAAAATCTCAGTTCATATTTTAGAAGTGTTGTTCACTCCTAGCATATCGTGATAAGTATTCCTCATCTAGATGTGGGAGCTGGTCTGATTGCATGCTAATGGGTTGTCGAAACAATACCCAAGGAGATGAACTTGCTTCCCCAGTGAAATTCATGTTGTTTGAACTTGATTGTTCATGAGGATATGTCTATGTGATTTGGTCAAGTTCCTCAATACGTATAGAGGAACCAACATTGGTTCCCTGAAGAAGAGGATTTTGAGCAGTTGAGCAGTTATCTGCCCATGTTGAGAGTGAAGGTGATTGTTGTGGTATACCTGTTTGGTAGTTGTACATGTCAAAACCTGGGATGGGTCGACCGTACTCATCATATCCTGACATATTCGAAGGATATAAGAATAACTGTAGAATAAAGGATGGATGAAGAAAGTGGAAATGTTTAGAGACTAGCTCTTCACGTCAGGTTCACCAATTTGTATGAAAGAAAATCAACATGTGACCTTCTTCACACCCAACTTCCTGAGGTCATGCCAAGACATCCGGTGTAGAATAGAAATGGATGTGTATGTGTGGTGATGATGGATAAGATAATGAGGTAAATCTTATATCTTCAACATGTAATAACAGGATCTGTGATCTAAGGAAAAGAATGCTCTCCTAACTTGAAGTGGTGATGGATCGATCTTGATATGATAGCTTCTCGGAGACTCCAATCAATATCGATATCTGCCAAGATTCTATTCACCGGTTTTTGAACATGTGGAAAGTGACATGCGAGTGCCTTGTACTGATTTCCAGACAAGGTCATGGAAGTAAGAATGAGAGGCGTAATGAAGCCACAAGGACTATGGATGATTTTCCGGTCTAGTCCAGAAATTCTTAGCCTGATCGGCTGCTATGTTCAATAATGAAAGTTGTGCAATGATATCAGGTGGAAGTGGTGATGATCTAAATACTAATGCATGCAAACTAGTGTCAATATCTAATTGGTTAGCAGGATTGTTGGGTTGTGGGACCTAAGGATCACAACCCAAAACTCGTGGAGGTTGTGGCCCTGTTATGGTCATGCACATAATCAAACCCTATTGCCAGGAGCAGTCCAATAATCATAGGCTTGATTAGCAATGATGTTTAGCATGTTTAGTTGTTCTATTTTCTCAGAGAATGTAGCAGGTGTGCGTAAACCTACTGTCAAACGTAAACTTGTATCAATGTCTATTATCAACTCTGGCCCATTGGGTTGTGGGACCAAAGGATCACAACTGTACGTCTTTTCTTGTTGTGGGCCATTGATGGTCATGTAGAATGAATTGAAATGATCTTGATAAAACAAACTAACTATAAAAGGAAATATAATCTATGTTTTTGGTGTTTTCACAATATATCAGAGAAAAACAATGAAAGAAAACTAATCTAATAAAAGTAAATGTTTTTGATCTTTTCTAGTTTTTAAGCAATGCATTCTAATCTAATAAACAAACTAAAGACAAGTAATCAGCTGGATGTAGTTGGTTACTTGTGTGAATATGTGAATCTAAATCTAAAAAAAATAACCTAATCTAATCAAAACCCTTCAAACCCTACCTCAGAGGTGAAGAATAAATCATGACCCTAAAGAGCTATTGTTCCCCACAACTTCCCTGGTAATGTCAAAGAGAAAACTTTCTAATGATTTGATCTACTTGTAATTGCCTAATCAATTGAAATGAAAAATTTTACTACTCTATTTGATATGCAATTGAAACTAATGATTCAAAATTGACAATTTGACAAATGAAGCAAACAAACACAGTAATTCCAACCTGGATAAGCAAGAGCTTTGGAAAATCTTGTTGTATCTGTATCTGTCCCCTCAGTTTGTTCCTTTCTTTCTTTGTGTGTTCATATGAGTCCAAGGAATTGGGAATGCAAGAACAACATTAGAAGAAGATGCTTGAGCAATGGTAGCTTGAAGGTAGTCTGGTTGCAATGCAAGTAGAAGAGAGATAGCACAAGAGATCTAAGCTTGGCTATGCAATTCCTAGCAGGATTGTGGTAGCAATACTATGCAAGATACACAAAATTATCAGGCCTTTTTCTTGAACACAAGCATGGAATATATAAGAATTGGGGTTGGGATGTGCCTTCATGCACAAGGCAAGAAGAGGTAGTTCCAACTAACTAAATCACATGCAAAAATAGAAGAGGGAAGGAGAACCAAGCAATCAAAACTATTTTTAGACAAATTGTTCACAAACGCATCCTAAAAGTGAAGTTAAGTGAATCGTTGCATGTTAAAAACATGCATGATGGAATCTAGAAAAATCACTCAGGATCACCCTACCTGGGTGCAGAAACCACCACCCAAGTAGGTGGCGGTCCTAGCACTAAAGGCCAAAACATGCACAGAATGAAGCATGAAGCTAAAAAAAGCGTGGAAAATCTAATTAAGGATGTCTAGGCTACAAATATACACTGCATATGGGTTTTGGAGCTCGAACATCTTTTGAAAGGACGTGAATCATCATTGGGGACTTTCATACCCATTTTATTACAATGTAGCACATGAAATTTTGGGTGTATACACGAACACATATTTTCAGATTCAGCTCATCATCGTTATGTTATCCTCTGAATTTTACTCGATTTATCCCACAAGAATTCTTGGAAATAAAATTTAAATTTTTTACCTAGCAGTGGCTTCAGGCATGAAGCTGTTATGTTGGCCATTAATGGAGATTGAAATTAACATTTCTTGTTTTTACCTCTGATCATGATAAAAATAAACTCCATTGTGATATTTTTTTTCATTTGGATTCCATGTGTAATTTTTTAGCTTTATGTAACTGTCCAATTAGTGGGAAATCCGACAAATGAGAGCTAGGGCAAAAAAAAGAGTTCTTGTTATAAAAAATGATCTGGAGCATCATTTTACCCTACGTCTATTACATTGTGATGGCCTTCAAAAATGAGTTGGTGTGCAAAAAAATCAATCTTAATACGTTGAACGGTTTGAAAGACATGAATGAATCTTCGTTTGGTGACTTCAAGGTTTTCTTGGAACAAAACTTCTTTTCTTCACCTATTGATAATTTTTGCCCCTAGGAAAAATTGGCCAACCTGGGCCCACATCCGGTCAAAAGGAACCAAAATGGGTAAAAATATGATTCAAGTCTTTGGGATACCCACACTCATACCTTATTCAAGCCTTGGGCATGAAAATTTCCAAAAAATTCAAAAATAGAGTCCCACAAGGTCAAAATGCCTTCATTCTAGGACTCAAAAGGCCACCAAGCCAAAAAAAAGCTTAGTTAAGCTACTCAGCGAGTAGCTTGGTGAGCTGGAAGATCGTTTAAGGCTATGCAGTAAGGAGTTGACTCACCAAGTATCTTGGAACTGATCCAAGTATCTTTGGCATCAGGGAAAATTGAAGGGGGATGATCGATGGCCAATTTAACTTAGTAGGTGAGAAGCACTGGAGTTGTGCAAATATGGAAAGCGAGGGAATTTGAGCTAGGGGTGAGTAGGAGAAAATGAATGGCTCATAAGAGAAGGTTCAGGAAGTAACTCAACAGAGAAGGATGCATGATGAGGTCGAAAACCCAGAAGGGATCCCAGGTATGCAAGAAAGATTTCCAAGCTCGAGGGCATGAAGGGAAGCTCAAGTGATTGAGTTCATAGGTGAAGAGTTCAAGAGTTCAGTGGAAGTCAACACGAAGATTGTGTCATTGTGGAGATAAGAATGAATTGATCTCACGTATGCGAGTTATGCAACATTTGAAGGAATAAAGATTTTAGGATTTTGGGGAATAACCAAGTTCAAGGGAAGGGATAGATCTCAGAGTGGCACGATAACTCTAATTAAGTGGAGATTAAACTCCAAAATGGAATGCAATGCTTTGAAGGTTAATGGCATGGAAATTCAATGAGGGTGAGGTATACGGAGCTTTTGGTCAGATCGTGTTTTAGGGGACTCGGCGAGGTAGTGTTCCAATGAAGTTCTAAGGATGAGTCGGAAAGCTCGGCCGAAGTCGGAGTCTGTGAAGATCCTGAAGTATTCAGAATTTGGATGTTTAACATTTTGGAGGTGATGGGGAGTTCAGGGAAGTGGGTTGGAGTACTCAAAAAATCATAAAGAAACCCGAAAGCCAAAGGCCCAAAAATAATAAAAAGTCCCACCTAAACATTTATTCAGGACCGCCGAGCCAATGACCAAAAAAATTACATTGATGTCGAGCTTCAAGTGATGATGTCAAAGCGTTAGGTAGGAGTGGGTAGTGGCTAGTCAAGTGGCATTGTAAGAAGTGAGTTGGTTTTGAGGGAAGATAGTGCAAAGGTGGTTGGAAGAGAGCTGAGATGGAGCTCATGAGACCAAAATATCCATGCCCAAAGGGGCAAACCATCATTAGTTGAACAATTTTTGAAACCAATTTGATGAAATTGTACTTTCATCGAAGGATTTTTAGAGGAAAATTCAATGGTGGTGAAAAAACCAAGATCAAGGGGCAGGTAAAATGAAAACCCATACAAGCAACCATGTGCAAAATGATGATATCTTCCATTGTACTCATCTATTTCTTATAAATTATAGTCCATTGAAAAGATAATTTCGGATAACAATAGCATGGCAACATTGGATTTTGGATTTTGGGGGTTTTGGACCTTTGAAAGTGGAAAGAAATACAACATGAGGTGAAGGCCATTAATGAGGTTGGTGGAAGAATAGGTCATGATGAAGCTAAGGGGCTAGGAGCTATACCAGGAGCTAAAAGCAAATTAGTTTTCTTAAGCACAAGGCAACACCATTAATGAAGCTAGATATTTTATAGATCTCCAAGCACTCATTGCAGGGATTAAAAAATGGATTTTTGAAGGATTTTGGAAAATTTTGGGATTCTTCTCTCTCTCTCTCATCTCTTCAAATATTCTAATATAAATTGTAAGTAGGGGCACTATTCTAAAGGTTGGATTTTTTACCTTTTCCCCTCCCTTCTTTTTTTGTCTAGGAGAAAATATGTGGAGCTCAAGCCTCCCATTGAAATTTAATTCAAATTTATGCCTCTTGGCCCTTGTAATTCATTGTATCAACTTATGAAGCAATAGAAAATATGTGGATGATTATCTACCCTCTTTTGTGTTATTGTGTTTTATTTGATCTCTCATTACATTCAGGTTATTTGTGCATGTTTAATTGTTATTACATATTTTAATGGATTGTGTTTACTTGGTGAATGGAATTGTAACAATTTTTATTTGTGGTGTTATTCATCCTCTTCAAACTTGTTTATTTTCATTCCATGCAAGTGAAATATCCAACATTCCTTATTGGTGCATCACCTCTAGTTAGATTAGGTTTACTTTTCTTGCAATCCTTCTTCCTTGTCTCCTTAGAAAACATTAGGGTAGGATTTAGAATAGTTTCTCTACAAATTGGGTGAGTGGTGATAGATTTAGGAATAGGAAGCCAACCTTTCTCTGGAGAGCTTTCCCAATTGCAAAGTCCCACACTTTGGGAAAAGCTCCATGTTGTGCAATCACACAGACTATCTCAATCCCATTTCAATTAAAAATCAGGGGGTGTTGTGATTCTGCATGAATAGTTTTGGCATGCCCGGTGGGACAAGAAGTCATTTCCATGAGATTTGAAGGCATTTTTAAGAAATTTGGATTTCATACTTAGTAGATTTTCAATTTCAGACCTTTCACCACAGGGGCAGAGTTCCGAAATCAAATTTCAAGGGTTTTTCATGAGAAAAATAAGTCCAAATTTCAGCAGTTGATAGATCGGGGCCTAAAATTCAAAATGGTGTCCTTAGTTTTTTGAAATATTGACTTTGAAAATTTTAGGGTTTTTTCATTTTGGATTTTAGGTTTTGAGATTTCAGGATTTTGGACATTCAAAATTTTAGGATTTTAGGATTCAAACCTTTTGAGGTTCGGACTTTGGAAGTTCTTTCATTTCAGACTTTTTAAATTTTAGGACTTTCAAATTTTATTTTAGGATTTTGGGGTTTCCCTCATTTTTGGAGTTTCAAGAGTTTTCAAGTTCGGGATTCTCTGCATTTCGGGATTTTGGGACTGGCAGTTGCAAGACAAGTTTCAACCTCCAAAAGATCAAACATATAGGTCCTTCAAAGTTTTCATTTTTATTCAAGATCAAGTTTGTGTGTGACTTGGAAAAACCTAGCCTTTTAAGGCTCATTTCCTAACACATCTGATGAACTCCAAAGGGATAGAACTTAGTGGTGTAGCAACACAAGTTGCCCAAGTACATGAGAAGAATTCAAACTAGGTCTAACACTAGAGAAGAGGGATTATTTGTGTACCTAGTCTTATCTCCAGGTAGAGGGAGGAGAGGAAGAAGACCATGAAGATCACCATATCCACCTAACAGGACTTTGTCTACAGCTCCACCTGGTAGACCCTTCATTCAGTCCACTAGGGTTCTAAGGCCAATCATAATGGCACATTAGGAACCACCTCAAGGACCACCAAATCCCTTTGTCAACTTCACGGGTAGTAGTCCACTTTCCCTAAATGCTCAAAATCCAATCCCGGTTGCAGCATTAAAAAAATCCCCTATTTCACGGGAGAAAACCATACAACTCCTATTGACCACATCCAGAACATCACCAATGTTTGTGTAATTCAGGAAATCAATGAAATGGATGTTGCAGTCAAATTTAGCCATCCTCTTTCAAGGGTAAGGCTTTGCAATGGTTTAGGATCCTGGCAGCAGGGTCTATTCAAAATTGGAATCATATGTGTTCAACCCTTTGGAATTAGTTTAGAGAGAGGGCAGACAATCTGTCTTTATTGGAACAATTGACAACAATCAAGAGAGCTCCAAATGAACAAATGGAATATTTTAATTTCCATTTCCAACGGACATGGGACAAGATTCCAATAGCCATCAGGCCAATTGCTGAAGGGAGCATTCCTCTACTTCTTGAAGGCCCTCAATTCTGACATTGCTATGATGATCCAATCAATGGGAGGAACCACTCTTCTAGGGGCCTATGACATAGCTATCAGAGAAGAAAATTGTTTGATTCAAGTAGGAAAGCTTACACTAAGGCCACCAATGCCTCTCTATCCAAAATTGGGAACTCCTACAACTAGTCAAACACCTGAGTTGAATCCCATTCCAGTCCCTAGGAATCAAAGCAATAATGAAGCTTCAACTTCTTCAAGCACTTATAAGGAGCTTCAGGAGGTTATGAAATAACTGCAGAACCTAGGGAATGAATTGGTAACTCTTAAGAGGCAACATGCATAGAGTCCTAGGCCATATCAGCCCCAAGCTCAACCTAAATAGTCCTCCTTTTCAATCAAACAGGCCACCAGTTCAAGCTGCAAATCAAAATCAGAATCAGGGATAACATCAAGCTGTTAGGAAGTTCTGACCATATGATCCAAATGCAGCTTCAACATCAAGATCCTTGGTTCCAACTCAAAACATCATTTCTCAGAAGTATAAATGGTGTTTCCCCTACAATCTACCTCAAAATCAATCAACGTGTTTCAATGGTACACTGAATCAAGCTTTATGGTTCAAACAGTGGTGTGTCCCAAGAACCAAGTGAGGAGGAAAATCTATAGCAAGAAAGTCAACAAGAGGCTTCTCCAATGGAAACCACATTGGTCAATTGGCAGGTGGAAGATTTTTTGGAATTAATCAACCTCCTTTCCAGGGTGTAGCTGTTAATACATGATCAAAGAAGAGGAACATAGAGGAAGGGAAATCATCTAACCCATTGTTTCTCAACCCACTCTCACACCACAAGGAGTTAGTAAAACAAAGTGCAGCTCCGAATGTGCAAAATCAACCTAAAGCACCTATTGTAGTTCAACAATGTGCCTACTCATGTCTAGAAAAGGTTGTGCTCAAGTAAAGGGAAAAAAAAAGATAGTCCATCTCCTTTCAACATCATAGACTAGATGAAGAAAACACATGTGAAAATTTCCATGTGGGAGTCACTAGTGAATCCCAGGACAAAGAGATTTGTTGCAAGTTGCAATGGAAAACTGGTCCACTTCAAAAGATACACACAGGAATCAAGAGAAAGGTTCTTACTAATGTTGTGCAACAGGAAGGGGTTCAACAAGGTAAAAATTTGAAGCCTCCACCATTCTATGTCTTGTTGATCATTGGAGACAAGTTGGTGCACAATTGTATGATCGATTTAGGGGCATGTAGCTTAGTCATGCCAAAGAAGATAGTTGATCAGTTGGGTAAAGTATGAGCCAGTCTTGAGAGGAGTGGTACAACTAGATGGGACAATGGTTGGAATGGTTGGAGTCATCAAAGGGTTAAGTCTAACACTACATGCATGTCCCAATGTCACTATTTTATAGGATGTTTCTGTGATTGACTTCCTCCACTCTTTACATTATGTCTATCAAGGGACTTCACTACCAAAATTGGTGGGTATCTATCATCAGATTGGTCACATATGCTTTTCAGAATGAGATATGGAGCTAAGGAAACAATCAGGTCATATCCTAATGGAAATTTCCACATTGAACCACATGTGCCAAATCCTATCAATGCAAATTTCTCAATCTTTGATCAGGAGGATATCCCAGGCACTCCAGAAGAAGGTACTAAAATTAGTAGCATTCCAGATTTGACACTGGATGAATGGGCAAGAAAAAGGCATGCTTTTGATCCATATAAGGAAATGGAAGAAGCTGAATTAGGAGTATATTGTGTACATGAAGAAAATTCACCCATTCCTAGCCTCACCAAGCCAGAAGACAAGGATGAAAACAAAGTTTGGTAGCTATTTTTCAATAGTTCGAGAAGAAGACAAGGTGCCGGAGGAGGTGCAATGTTGGTCCCACCACAAAATTTCAAGTACTATTCAACTTTCAGATTTCCGTTTGCATGTTCAAATAACAACACAACTGAATACAAAGCTTTGATTCATGGACTTCATTGGGCCAGGAAAAGAGGTATAAATAACTTGCAGGTATTCAGAGATAGTGAGTTGATTGTCAATCAAGTCAAGGGACAACATGCTAAAGAATGATCTACTCAAGAGCTATAAGAATAGGGTATGGGATCTCATTGAGGACTTTGAAGCATTCAACATCGAGTCCATACCTAGAAAGAAGAATGAAGCTGCAGATAGGCTTGCAACAAATTTGGAGCAACATTTGATGTGGTGGATAGTATCAAAAGGGATAAAACATATCCCATATCCATGTGATTGTAAGGCCAGCAGTTCTAGATAATAACACAAGCTGGAAAGGTGTTTGAAGAATGATCAACAGATCATCAATTTCCTATAGGAAGATGTTGAGTTCTCAGCTAGGAATCAGGATAAATTAGAGCAGTAGTACGGGGATCAAGTAGTGCAGCTATGGAAAAAAAAGCTCCCAAAAGGTTTGGTAACATTGGATTCAATCTTCAATCCCAAATGATCAATTCCAGAAAGAGAAATCCAACATACAAGTCAAAGGAGAGGATTCAAAACCAATTTCAGTTGGAAGGTAAAACACTCCAAATTGGAAAAGTGGCCACTGAGACAGGAGAGATATGAGTTCATACAACTTTTCCAAGAGTTTCTAGATGTCTTTCTTGGAGCTATGAAGGACCTGAGAGGATTCAATCCAAAGTTGGCACAACATACAATTGAACTGTATCCAGAAGCTAAGCTTATCAGGCAAAAAAATACCAGTCAACCCGCACATTAAGCCTCTCATGAAGAAAGAGGTGAATAATTTGATAGAGGAAAGCATTATATTTCCAATCATGCACTCAATTTGGGTTGGAAATTTGGTACCGGCGAGGAAAAAGAATGGAGAAATCAGGTTGTGCGTGGACTTTCGAGACCTAAACATGGCATCTCTCAAAGACCACTATCCACTCCCATCAATGGAGAAAATCTTGCAGGTGGTAGCTGGTTCAGAAATATTTTCTCTCCTAGATGGCTACTCAGGCTACAATCAAATTATGGTAAAAGAAGAGGATCATTTCAAGATGGATTTCACCAAAAGATGGGGTACCTATGCCTATAGGAAAATGTCATTTGGACTTGTCAAATGCTAGAGCCACTTTCCAAAGGGAAATGGACATGGAATTCAAGGGGTTGATCAACAAGATAGTTCTGTATACTTAGATGATATCACTATGTTTCTAAAAATGCAGAAGATCACCTCTTTCATCTTAGGCAAAATGTTTCAAAGGTGTAGAAGATTTTGAGTTTCCCTAAACCCAAAAAATGTGTATTCCTAGGCTCACGAAGGAAATTTCTAGGCCACATTGTGTCAAAAGAAGGATTGAGAATTGACCCAGAAAATAGTTGAAGCAATTCAAGCATTTCCATTGCCAAGTCATAAGAAGGATCTTCAGAGCTTCTTAGGAAGGATCAATTTTGTCCATATGTTTGTACCAAATTTTGCCGCTCTTGTGAATCCAATAACACTGATGTTGAAGAAGAGCATGGACATTCAAGTGGACTGCAAAGGGAAAATAAGTTTTGAAGCTATCAAGGAATCCATATCCCAAGCTCAAACTCTCATCAATCCAGAATTTTCTAAGGACTTCATGCTCTATGCCTTTGGTGGTTTGGACACAATTTCTGCAATCTTGGTAGTAACAAAACAAAGAGGGATCTGAAGCAACCAATTTCCTTCTTCAATCAAGGTTTGGAGGACTATGAAGTTAGGTAATCATTCATCAAGAAACATGTTCTTTCAGTCATCAAGAGTTTAAATAAATTCAAGCACCTAGTCTTTAACAATAAGATTCAACTGTTAGTGTCCCATGTGGGAGTCAAGGACTTCCTATTGAACAAGGATTTGAATGAGAAATGGGTAGGATAGATCACTCATGTCCTAGAATACGACATTGAAATCAAAGTCACTAAATTTTCCTGTGGAAAGGGATTATGTGAACAGTTGGCTTCAAGTCAATATGTTGAAGAAAGTGATGGAAAAGGAAGTTGTTTTGGTGCTACATGATAATCAGGAACAAAAAATGATAATGTGCCTATTCCTTGTTGGACTCAAGACATGATACATTTCCTACAAACATAGGTTATGCCCTCTATAAATGAGAAAAGCAAAGAGGAGATATTTCAGACTACAAGCCATTCCATATGTGCTTGTTGATGGTGTTTTGTTCAAGAAGGACATCAATGGAGTTCTATTGAGGTGCATTGGAACAGGTCAAATTGAGAAGGTGTTACAAGAGTTTCACAATGGAGAGGCTGGAGGTAATTTTTCTTCACTAGTAAAAACTCTCAAAATAATGAAGGTGGGTTATTATTGGCCCATAGTGTTCAGTGAATGCTACTCTTGGATCAAGAAGTGTAAAAAATGTGCCTTCTTCACAGGAAAGGATAGGTTAGTAGCACTTCCATTGCATCTAAATTTTTTGACCAACCATTCATGTAGTGGGGATTATACTTCATCGAGGTCATCAATCCAAATTCAAGCCAAGGCCACAAGTGGATTCTAACGGCAACAACTTATTTCACCAAGTGGACCAAGGCGGTAGCTCTCAAGGAAGAAAACGAGTCTAGTATACTGGACTTCTATGAAGGGATAGTGACAAGGTTTGGTGTACCAGCCACTATCATATCAGAAAATGCTCTAGCATTCCTAGGTTCCAAGATCATAAAATGGGTTGTCAGGAATGGGATCTATTTGAGCACCTCTTCTAACTATTACCCTAGGGTAATGGACAAGTAGAGTCCACAAACAAGAACTTGTTAAAGATCATCAAGAGGAATCTAGATGAAAATCAAAGAACATAGCATACCAAGCTCAAATCAGCCTTGTGGGTTAACAGGATAACACCAAAGAGGTCAACAAGAAAGACTCCCTACAAGTTGGTCTATGGGAAGGAAGCAATGTTGCCTATATCATTGAGTTACCCACATTGGAGCTCATGAAGTAGTTAGAGTTGTCAGAATTTGAACCTATGGAAGCTAGGTATGTAAGTTGATGGAATTAGAGGAAATAAGAGAATGTATAATGCAAACCATTGAGAAAGATCAGGCCTTAGTCAAGAGGTCATTTGACAAGAAAGCTAAAGCAAGGACCTTCAAGAAGGGGACCTAGTTCTGAAATGGGATGCATATCGAGAAAAAATAGGAAGGCATTCCAAGTTTGATGCCATTAGGAGTGACCCCTACATGGTCACAAGATGTAAAAGTAGCAATGCCTTACAATTGTCTACTTTGGATGGAGAAGAACTTCCAATTCCGGTTAACGGAATCTATCTTAAACATTGCTACTGAAAGGAAAATTCTCACCCTTGTACATATTATTTTAGGATTTTAAATTCCTCTAAGTGTGTATGCACATTGTCTTGTTGTAGGTTAGGTTTCAATTTCCCTAAGTTCCCTTGGCACAGGTTTTATTTCCCCTAAGTTGTATCATTGTGCAGTTCAGTGTGCCTCCCAAATGAATGTTGTAACAGGAAAGAAGTTCATACTTGTAAGGAACAGTTGTATGATTTCAAAAGAAAACAAATGCAGAGCAACTAAAATCAGGTTAAGGAAAGGTTTTTGGTTAAATTTTCATTCTTTGAAGTCCTTTAAGGGTCAATCACAGGTGAACTTCTAGTGTCTTCCGAATCAAAAAAATTAGCATTAGCAGCCTCTAGCAGCATGTCACCATAGTGAACTTTCAGAAGAAAGAGAAAAATCAAGTTTTAATAGAGTTCCATGATGTAAAAACTTAAATTTTCTTATTCAAAACTCTGCAATGTAAATACATGCCAAGAAATCATCAGTTTGTGTGCTTCATACTTGGCAGAATCAGGTTTCGGGACAGTCCATTTCAGTCTCGCAAAACAGGGTTGTAGAGAGGAACAGGTGAAAATTCCAGGGCAAGAAAATTTTCCACTCTCACAAAATCTTAACTTCAAGATTTCTTTATGAAAATTGAGAGTGCAAGTAGTGGAATAACAGGTAGGTTCAATGAGCGATGTGGAGGTGGTATCTGGGTTTCAATTGGCAATAGGTTCAGGATATTTGCAGGAATATATAGTGACTCCATGCCCAATGGAAAAGCTCAAGGCTACTGGTACAGAACATCTATTTAGTAGGAAGATGTCCCCATGAGTCACCAAATTGTTGAAATTTTTTGCACTTAGGAAAAATTGGCCAACCCGGGCCCACATCTGCTTAGACAAGAAAAAATGGGTAAAAAATATGATGAGTCTGATAAATTCCCACTTGCATCCCCTATCAGGCCTCAGGAATGAGAAAATTCCAAAATGAATCCAAAAACGGGTCTGGGGGGGGGCAAAAATTTCATTCTAGGCCTCAAAGGTCCACTGAGCCAAAAAATAGCTCGTCGAGCTACTTGGCGAGCTGGAAAATCATTTGGGGTGGAAATTTAGGAGTGACTCACTGAGTAGCTTAGTGAGCTAATTAGCGAGCTAAGTCATGTTGGCATCAGGGTGACTTTAGTGGGGGATTATTGACAATGGGTTTAACTCAGTACATGAGAAGCACTAGATTTGTGCAATTCGTGTGAGTAGGGCCTCGAGCCAGGGGTGAGTAGGAGGAAAAAATCCTCGATAGCAAAGGTTTATTTAGCAAGATCATACAGGAAGCTCAGCCATGAGGTTGAGATGCTAAAAGGGAGCCTGGGTATGCAAGAAAAATCCAAGCTCAAAGGCATGAAGGTAAGCTCGAGTGATCGAGTTCACAGGTGAAGAGATCGGGAGTTTGAGAAAGTCAGAGATAAGATGGGGTTGTTGTAGAGATAAGAGTGAATTAGAATCACTTCATGAGCTATGCAATGTGTATGCAATGGAAAGTTGCACAAGCTATGGAATGAGGCTACAAAACATCAAAGATTTTTCTAACTCATCCATGCATCATGAGATGAGTGCTAAACAAGATAACTTATACAATACTGAATTAAACTAAAACAATATCATTTTATCTCTAACTACTCTATGATTACTTAAAACATAAATTGAACCTAGTTAAAACTATGAGCAATCAAATTAGATTTTTTGTTTCTTCAATGGAGGTGAAGAGGTCTCTCTAAAATGGCTACAAGACCAAGTTAGATACCCTCCTACTAACCTACTATGAAGTTATGGATGCAAGATGGAGGAGATTTAACAATGGAGAATAGCCAAGATCAAATGCCTATTAGCTTAGCTAATGCAAATGAGGTCTAATGCCAATATCTCCAAATGTGAGAGAGAAAGACTTGTGAGTGAAGTTGTGTTATGTAAAGTTGTACATTTGAAAGGGAGGGGTGACCCTTCTATTTATAGTTTTCCAAATGGAAGATTTGTGAATTTGGGTGCATGTGGGACTAAAGTCTAAAGAGCACTTTAGGATTAGATTAGGATAAACATGCTTTAGGCTTAGTTAAGCTTGGCTTAGGCTAGTTTACTAGGGTTTAGACTAGTTAAACTTTGATTAGCATGTGATTAGAGACTCATTGAGAGTTGGGAGGGGTATGGATAACAAATTGTGACTGATAGACAGCCTACGAAGCCATTGGTGTAGACAGAACTATGGAGGTTCTGACTGGTCGAAAGGAGGAATGTTTAGCTAATAAGAGAGATATTAGCCAAATAATCTGATTATAAGAGGAATACGACCGAGAAGGTGTCATAAATGGGAGTCGAAGAGTGGAGCAAAGAAGGGTTGATTAACGAAGTGTCGTCAATCAGTTGAATTGGAGGAAATGCTAGGTGTAAGCATATTTTAGGTGTCTACACAATGTATGAAGGAGTTATGATATTAGGATTTCATGGAATGCCAATTCAGGGAATTTAGAGCTTGGAGTGGCGAGGTAACTCCAAATTAAGAGGATTCTAAACTCTAAAATGAGTACAAGCTTTAGAGGTCAATGACATGGCGAGTTAACGAGGGAGAGGTCTTAGGTAATTTGAGGGTCATGTTTTCAGGGAATTGGTGAGGTAAAGTTTCCGAGGGTGATTCAGAAAAATTTTGAAGGTAGATTCTGAACTCTGAAGTCTTGAACTTTGGGAGTGGAAATTTTTCAGAGGATAGGGGGAGTTTAATTTGGGGTTTTTTCTCACCAAGCTCAAAGATACAAATCTTGAAAACAATAAAAATTCCTCCAAAATGATTTTAAACGACCCAAAAATGTACATTGAATGATGAGATTCTTTGAATGCTGAGACTAAGGATTAGGTAGGAGTTGGTAGTGGATGAGCTAGTGGTGTGTAAGCACCAAGTTGACACTGAATGAGAAGAGCTTAGTGCTTAGGAAGATAGCTCAATGGAGCTCAGGAGACCAAAAAAACCATGCCTGAAATTTAAAACATCATAACTTGAACAATTTTTAACTATTTTTTAGGAAAATTATACTTTTTGGAAATGTTTTTCAAAGGATAATTCAATGTTGATGATCAAATCTAGAGATCAGAGGGGTAGGTGAAGGTGAAAACCCTAGATGTAACCTATGCAAGAATGGTGCTATCTTCCATTGTACTCATTCATTTCTTACAAATTTATATTCATTGGAAAGATAAGTTTGGAACCCATAGTGTGGTAGCATTGGATTTCAGATTTTGGGGGTTCTAGAACTATGAAATTGGAAAGAAATATAGCAGTAGGTGAAGTCCATTATCTAGGTTGGTGAAGGAATAGGTCATGTTGAAGCTACAAGAGCTATACCCAGGAACTACCAAAGTAGATATCTTATTGCACAAGGAAACACCATTAATGAAGAAAATATTTTGGAGATCTTTAAGCACTCATTGCGGATTAAACAATGGATTTTAATGTTTTTTGGATTAATTTTTAGAGCTCTTTCTCTCTCTTCCCATTTCAAAATCTTCTACTATAAATTGTATAGAAGGGCATATTTCTAAAGGTTGGATGTTTTGTCTTTGCCCCTCCCTTATTTTATTTCCTAAGAGAAAATCTATGGAGCTCAAGCCTCACATTGAAATTCCTTAATAAACAAAATTGGTGCTTCTTGGACCCCTTGTAATGCACTTTATAAACTCTTCAAGCAATAAAAAACATGTGGTTGATTATCTACCCTCATTTGTGTTTTATGTCTCTATTATGATCTCTCATTACATTCAAGGTTATTTTTGAATGTTTAATTGTATTATAGGTTCCTAGTGGTTGTGTTTACTTGGTGAATGTAATTATAGCATTGTTTTGATCTGGGGTGTTCATCATTATTTTCAAAAATTTTTATTTTCATCTCCATGCAAGTGTAAATATCCATCATTCCTTATTGGTGCATCATTGGTGCATCACCTCCAGTTAGATTAGGCTTAATTTACTTGCAATATTCTTATGCTTGTCTCTTTGGAAAAATTGGGAAGAAACATAGAAATGTTTTTCCCTCGGGAAAATTTTGTAGAGAGAGCTGACCACTTGAGCTAATACATTCAAACTTGTATGGTCCAATGAAGACTCCCTCCTCATCCAAGAAAGATTATTTCCTTACTTTTATAGATGACTTCAGAAAAATGACATGGGTTTATTTATTTAATAATAAATTAGAGACATTTGAAGTATTAAAACAGTTCAAGGCCATGGTTGAGAAGCATACTAGCAATTATATAAAGAAATTGGGAACAAATAGAGGGGGAAGAATATATCAAATGAGTTTTTAAAATTTTGTAAAGAGCACTAGATAAAGAAACAATTTACAGTAAGGTATACACCTCAGCAGAATGGTGTAGCTGAGAGGAAAATAGAACCATTCAAGATATGGAAAGAATCATGCCCAAAGATAGAGGATTGGTTAATGAATACTGGGATGAATTAGTTGGTCGATGAATACATATTCCCAATAATAAAAGATTAAAGTGGGATAACAGAGGAGAGAAGTATATTTTTATTGGATATAGTGAGAAATATAAAGCTTATAGATTGTATAATCCAGTTAAAAGAGGAACTGATAATCAATCAGGATGTTCAATTCATTAAGAAAGTATCTTGGGAATATGCACAAGAAGTGGAGAAGCCACAAGAAAAGAAAAATTTTCCCATCAATGATGCTGAAACAACAGGTGGAAGAGTAAACAATATACCAAGTTGGAAATCCATGTCACAAATGGGTGAATCTTCAAATTGCAGAAACCAACAAAGCATCTTCATCACCATCTCACTCATTCCAACACCAAGTTCAAATGAGTGTTTAAGAGATTTATGAATAATAAAGGTATGAAGAAAATGAAGATGAAGATGATTAATTTTTCTTTATTTTCACAATCGAATCCTATTTATTTTGAGGAAGAAATAAAGGACCATAAATGGTGTGAAACAATGGATGAAGAAATGCATGCAATAATTAAGAATGAAACATGGGATTTAGTACATCTTCCTAAAGGAAAGGAAGTTATTACAATAATGTGTGTTTATAAAACTAATATTAATGCTAAAATAAAAATTGAAAGACATAAGGCAAGGTTAGTTTTCAAAGGCTACAAACATATTCCTATACATGATTATAATGAGACAATTTCTCCAGTAGCAAGGATATAAACTATGAGAACAATTATTTCCATAGTTGTTCATCATAAGTGGAAGGTGAATCAAATGGATGTTAAATCATCTTTCCTGAATGGAGTGTTAGAAGAATAAGTGTATGTGGGACAACCACTAGGTTATGAAATTCCATGGCGTGAAAGAAAGATATCAAAGCTCAAGAAAGCATTATATGGATGTAAACAAACACCAAGATATTGGTACACTAGGATAGACTTATATCTGATTGGTAATGGCTTTAAAAAAAGTAGAAGTGAGCCCACACTCTACATCAAGATAAATAAATGGCGAGATTTTAATTGTTGGTTTGTATGGAGATGATTTAATTTTCACTATAAATGCAAGCAAGGAAATAGATGAATTAAAATCATCCATGAAGAAGGAGTTTGAGATGACTGATTTGGGATTGTTGGAGTATTTCCTTAGCATTGAGGTAAAGAAAATGGATCAAGAAATATTTTTTTCTCAAGAAAATTATGAAAAATAAATATTGCAAAGATTCAAACATGTTGGATTGCAAACAATTCATTACTACACGATGGCAAAATTACTATAATATCCTAATCCACTATAAACCAATATGATTGTCAAGCAACACATCAGTGCATCCTACATAGGTCACAAAATTATAGTAGAAAGCTCCATGTATTTGACTACAACTAGACCAGATCCATGATGTATGCAATTAGTCTTATTTATCACATTCAAGGATAATTTTAAAAGGTGAAACATTCGTAAGTATGGAAAATTCATTTTGAATTTTGTGAATGACATTTGAAATTATGGCAAATTTTATATGCTACTGGGTCAGTGACCTGTTCGCCTAATTACTTGGACTATTTAGATTTTTTTTAGGAAGGTCAAATTTTCCTTGATCCTTGAAAATTTCCCATCTGGATAATCCTATATTAATGTTGGACTATGATAGAACACTCAGTGAGCTCGCTAAGATACAATCACCTGGGGCATATGTATATAATTGAAGTATAGTAAACGTGTAGACAGGAGGACTCAGACCGACTTGTCAAGAAATGTGGTGACAGAAGAGTCCTCTCATATTGACGTGTGATAGGGAGACATAAGTGTTGACGCGTGATAGGGAGAATATGTCTATCAACAGGTGCATAGGTGTGCGGAGGAAGCTAGTACCATGGACGAAGCAAGACATTTTTTTGCATGTGCAACAATGGAGATTTTTTTGTTGCGTGACCAATTGGTTGAGATAGGCTACAGATCGTATGATAAGAGATTTGTTGTCCATAGTAGTCAACAAGGTAAAATTGACGCACGTCAATGAACCTCATTTCGACACGTGTCAAAAAGGTGATTGATGTGCGTTAGTAAGAGAAAAATTGATGTGTGTCATACATGGACTACCTTGTTCCATAAATGTGACAGTAAATAATCTATCACGTGTCTGACAGCCTTCCATGTGGCCCACCACTTAAAAATCAGGTGGGGGGGGTTTAGAATTAATGGTGTTTGGTCAAACTTGACCCTTGTACAAAATTTCACCTTCTCGTGAAACCAGTTTTTTCCAAGAATACCTTGCGGCATGAGTATTTATCCACCTCTGGTCATTTTCTAAGAGGTCTCTTAAAATTTGAACCCTGTCTCACTACATACCACAAGAATACGTATCACATTTTTGGACTCCATCAATAAATTTGGGCTTCTCAGAAAAAAAGGAGAGTCAGAATTACTCTCATAGCTAGTAATCCACATCAACATGATAACGAAAACATATTAAATGACGTGTACCTAGCATGTTCATTCATAATATCACATATTACCACATTGGTTCACATAGAAACATATAAGCCACCATTACTTTTCCTATCTTCACCAGTCACAGGTACAGAGGTGGGAACACGTCACAGCATTCCAATCCATCCCAAAGGTTCAAGAGCATGAACTCTTTAAAATGTGATAGCCGAATGTAATGCCCAAAAATTACACAAACAAATACAACACTAAAAATACCAAAAAATTTGTTTATTTGACTTACATTGTTATTTACATGACACCACATGACAATGCAAGGTATCTCTTAGGACAATGCATAACACATGAGATGCTTGCACAACCTTATCCCATATAGATAACATGAATAGTAAATGATGCACATCAAGGCCACCTTTTCCCAAATGACAAGACACAACACAATGATTCAACTACATTATGAATCCCGTATAGGCACCATCTATGAAAACATTTTCCCAGTTTACATATTTATTACATTCATATTTCGTTATTGACCTTATTTTCTTGGAAATCACTTATCAATTATTTTATAATTAAACTACATTATCTTTACTTTATTTAACATTTCACTTGTAGTAATCCCATCTAATTTTTCTTATTTCCCTCATCACACCAGAATGTTGTAACCTGGTTATTGGTATGAACATATGTACATACATGATCCTTTTAGTGTTTGTTCCAAGGATTCATTTTATAAGTTACATGTTCGATGGAATTTTCCATTTATCTTAGTTGCAACAAGGGAGGTTCTCATGAAGCAAAGGAAGTTTATTGATTCAAGAGTAGATAGATTTCACGTTCTTTTCATATTAGCATTTAAGTTCTAAGGTTATTCTTTTTTGTTTTACGTTATGACAACTAACCATGTATCCCATCTACTTCACTTAATTGCTTAGTCATCAAGGTACTAACGGGTATGATTTCACACTCCACTAGGTTTGGATTCCTGAACAATTAAGCATTATATGTGTGTTATAAGGGGATATTAAATTATGAATTTTACACACCATACTGTGGTCACAACTAGAGTTATTGTACAACCCTATCTCCAAAATCATCATGGTAATTCTAGTTACATTCAACACTTCTTGTCAAGATGACACTCTTGTTTGAGTGGGGTTAAAAGGGATTCACACTAGTATTCTCATGTGTAGGTATCTAAAACATAGGACCCGCTTGAATAATTTACATTCATCTTAAAATGATTTCACTTAATTTGATTTAATTAGTGTTTTGAAATTTGTTGAGTAACCCATTTGTTAATAAGGACATTTGCATGCTCGTGAGCCTACTAGCTCTCATCCTAGGGAATTGCCTCAAGAACATGATTACCTAGTTTCACAACGTACATTCATTACACATTAGGAAAAGTGGATAACAAGAGGGAATACTCCTTTGTTTAGAGGATTATGGTTCACCTTAGGGATCACACATCATTAATTTAGTCCCTCGCCACAAGATGGTTTATACACATTATATGAATGATCTAAATTTCACCTTTATCCAAGCACATCATCTTATGGATACATTTTCACCAACTAATCATAAATTAATAATGTTTTAAGATTTCACAATTGACCCTTAGTATTGCACCATAAAGCCAAATGATAATAAAAGATTGGGTATTGAGTTCATTTATAATCCCAACTCTTAAAGATGACTTCTAAGGTTAGTTAGTGATTTTCCACCCACTCAACATGTTTGTGTAATCCAAGAGGATTTAAATTATTTTCGGTTTACCCATGAGTACTACCTTAAGAAAATCACATTCTCCTTACTACACACATGATTATCAAATCCTAGAGGGAAACACATACTCTAGATAATGTTTGACCATGTCGTTCCTATTCATTGGTTAACGACAATGCCACTAAGCATATATGTTATGATCACAAAAATCAAACTAGGGATCTTATTTACTTAAGACTAGGAGGTGTATCATCAAGTGTAATAGTTAAGTTCATTCTAAGGTTTTAGTTTTTCTATGCTAAAGGATCACACATGAAGGTTAGTTATGCATGAATTTTATACTAGGGTTGACTGTTTCGTTAGATTTCTTTATTACATTTTCAAGGTAAGAAACACAACACCAATTATTTAATCATCTATTGCACACTGGAAATGCACTACAAGATATTAAATTCAAATTCATTTAACATATATATATATATATATATATATATATATATATATATATATATATATATATATATCTTTTTACCATACGTAAATTTGAATCAAAATGCATGATTAAATGCACATTTCCCAAGGCATCCCTAAAACTAACATCTCATACATATTACCAAATTTCAAATATAAACACTTTTTGTAACATGAAAATACATTATACATATATACATTTCATACAATGACCTATATAAATTACAATAATAAAAAATGAATTACACCATGCCTTTTCACCATCTTTCTTGCATCCTGTAAAACCATGTGAGCATGAAATCAACGATAAATCAAGCATGGCATCCACCTAGATCTAGCATAATTAATGTTTTTAGTTTCCCATTTACATAATAATAATAATAATTTGCATTCAAAAGAGAGGGTTAGAGACATGTATTTATTTCATTTCACTTTAACTTTTTCGTAACCAAGGAGAGAGAAAGAAATAGGGAAGAGAGAGAAAGACTATTTTGCCAAAATTTCAATTTCACACAACAAGTCACATGATAGAGTTTCAAACAATTATTTACAAGTGTCAAAAAGTTTCCACGGTGGTTTGGCAACCCTACAGGGGTCCTACAACTTTATTTTTACATTTTCCAGCTAGTTAAAAACATTCAATTTAGGCTCGAGAGGCTAAGAAACCACTTTCAAAATATTGTCTTCCGGATGAGCAAACACACCACTGGTAAATTTCTACGTGTCCTCCTATACACCAAGATTCACAAGGAATTGACGGAATTCAGAACTGGCTAACGGTTTACGATTGGCGACCAGTTTTCTTTAGGCCATCAGTCGTAATTGGCCTAGTTGCAAATGATCAAAAGTTAGCTCGAGGGCTCAACAAACCACATCCAAAACTAACGTTCGATGGACGAACGTGCAACGAGAAGATTCCTACATGTTCCCTATATATGGAGAATTCACTAGAGTCGACATGGGACTGAGAACTAGAAAACGGGTTTCAAACGGCGACAGGTTTTCCTAGCCACTGGTCGTAATTGGTCTAGTTTGACCTAGTCAAACTAACTACTGGAGGCCTACAAAATGTCTTTTCCAAACTATCAAGGAAGAGTGCTTTTTCCCAAACTGAAGGTTCCAGGTAATTGTCTAGTAAAAATACTAGAGGTTTGCGAAGGCGAACAAGCATTTCATTGCTCTAGGGTTCAAATGGTGAGCCGATACGAAACCCAAATTTTCATTTTTAAGAATTTCCTAAAAGTGCAAAACGAGGTAACATGACTCCTAGAGGAGCATCAAAGATCAGAGCAAACATCAATCAAATGGTCCAATCTATAAGCTTGAAGTGACTCCTCACATAACAAGGAACACATAAAAAACTTAACATCTCTTTCCGGATTTACAAATACAAGTCTCCAAAAGTGATTGTTTTAACAAGGAAAAAGCTCAACAAGTTTACAGGGAACTCAATCTTAACTTGTAATAAAAAAGGGTACATCTACTGAAATCTAGTTTGGTTACGAAGCATCTAGACATTTAAAATGTCAGGGACACAAGCACTGAGTTCATGCTTTTCTACCAAGGAGTATTTGGATTCCAAAGTACAGACTGATGTTCAATTGTTTTGAAACCACAAGTTTCGAAAATGAACAATTCTATGATAATGCTACAGGTTTTGAAGTTATTTCGTTGCAATATGAAAAACTAAAGAATTATCAAGTGGTTTATGAAAGATAAGGAATGAACAATGCCTAGATGAACGAATCCAAATTTAAAATTATAGACAGATGGAGGTTCGCATATCATTAGGATTTCATACAGATACCAAGTTTGCACTTACATGAGTGTGGTGCTAGGACCTCCACGATGAAAAACTCCGTATCTAAGGACGTCTTGATCACTTGGGTAAATTGTTCCAACACCAATATGTTTCCATTATGTTTATACAATGACCATAATTTTTGTTAAAGTCCACACCAGGACCTAATTGCAATTACTTCAAGCCACGGATAACATAGTACCACATACACTCCTACATCGTATCCCAATTCAAAAAACCAAGTCATCTTTAGCATATACCCAACCAGTGTGCATCGAATTCCATTTGCAACTTTCTAGAGGGGTTTGATATCATTTAAGAAAACATAGTGACAAACTCATACACATGTCATCATCCGATACCAATATGGTCAGAGGTATGACACCATTTGGCAAGCATACGGGCTTAAAAAAACTTAACCACTGATATTCATCCAATTTTAATTTAGATTTGTCCAGATCACCCTGTAAGTTTGACTATGCAGAATCATTGTGCAGTCCCTTGGAGGAATATACAAACGTACACACAAATTTCCAAGATTCATTCAGTTATTAAATCCCACCAACCATTAACACAGTTTATTTTATCATGGAAAACATATAATCCTTATCATTAATGGTTGAACATCCCTCACACTAAAGGGATCAGTGATCCATACCTGTATGCTAACTTCTTGCTTCTTGAAGCTCCCATGGACTTTCCATTTGAAGCTCACTTCATGAATTGAAATAATGAGATTCTCCCTTTCTCCCCAAAATATGTTCACAACAACTTGCTACTCCAACAGGTAAAACAGTCCCTCTCAGATCCAAATGCATGGCCACATTTAATTTCTACCTACAGGATAAAGCCAACAAAGTCTTCCCCCACAATGAAACCCGCGTAGAAACTTTCTAAAACATTCTATTTATCATGCTTGTGTATATGAACATAAATTATGAAGTTTTATATAGAGTCAAAGACTAGGGCTTGTTCCTGTAAAAAATTCCTCTATCAATTCCTTCCAAGATGCTTTAGATGGACTTTGTAGCATGACCTATTCCAAGAGCCCGTATTTTGGCATAGGTTGGGAGACGTTGGCTAGCTCGAGGGGTTTTAAATTTGGCTTACAAAAGTAAAAACCACATTTTCTTGAAACTCTATAAGCCATTTCAATCAAACCCAGTAGGAATAGTGGATCTCCATCATTCATCAATGAAAAAAATCTTCATGCTCAACAAATAGTTCATACATAGCTACTAGCGCACCTGCACTACACCTCTAACAAAATTCCTTTATCTTTTATGTTTTGCTAGACGTCCACCCTAAGACATCTAGATCTCGTATTTTGGCGCAGTCCGGAAGAGTATGAGGGAAAAGTGAACTGCCCACGTGGAAACCTGTTTGTTGCACGGGTGATTAACAGTGTGACCGGTCTCAAAGAAAAAAATCCATGTCTTCTGTAGTCTGCACAAAAAGCAATTAATTCCACATTTCCACCACAGATTAATTGGCGTGTTGAAAATCAAGTGCAAAATTTCCTATAAGGCATTTGAACCACTCACACTACAGATCTAGATTCAGATGAGTCAATTGTACATGGTAATGTGGCTCAGATAATGCAAACCGGTTACAGATTTATCTCCGAGAGCATAGCCAATTTAACCCAAAGTGGAACTGATTTTAGGACGGCTATTCATGAGGGATTCGTTTAGCATAGGCCCCTGCAGTCTTTAGCATTCGCTGCAACTAAAAAATTACTGCTACAAATGCAAACGTTAACTTGGGTTTCAGGCTGGTTAATACCTCTGGGTCCCAAATAAAGTGCATGTATTATTGTGCAAGGGAAAAGACAGGTTTACATCCTTTCCCATGTGCCTTGGCAGGGAGTCCATGTGCCTTCACATGCAAAAATTTTATACTCCACTCACCAACTTCTCCAACATCCCCACCAATCACCACTGTCACCCAACATTCCACACAAATTATGAATTTTATTATTACTATTATTTTATTTTTAGATATTTTACTTTTGGCATTGTTAATAACTACATCTGTATCGCCTTATAATTTGAATTATCCTTGACTAACAAATAAATGAAAAAATACTTTTTTTGGTACTCGTAGGAAAGAAATATATCTAACGAAAATTTCATGGTGAAAAAAAACTTGCATGGCTATAATGACAACCAACAGAAGTAAGCTTGTTACTGCTATCTATAAAATAATTAATGACAATCTATCAATATTGGTAGTTAAGTTTACTTTAAACTTATATTTTTTACTTTAAGTATTTTTTAATCTCAATGCTTTTAAACTTCAACATTTCGTTAATCTTCGAATCGTAAATATGTTCATGGGTGTCCAATAGTACTTGGTTCAAGATGACAGAGGTTAATGCTTTAGACATTTAATGACAACCCAGAAGACATCAATGTTTTCATAATTGTATCAACACAAGGCCTTTAATTTCACCATGGAAGGACAAAAGAGTAGGCTACATAATGAAGAATTTCTAAGCAATTATTCCCTATGCTTTCTAAGCTCAGGTACCACATTTTGAAAGATAGAATTATCACGTTGATACAATATATAAGGTATGACCTAAGAGAACCCAGGACTATACCAACATAGTTAGAAGAAATTCCAATAGTACATGTTCAAGAGAAGTGTCCACTCAATCATAGATGTGTTATCACCGAATCACAAGCACCCTTATGGTTTACACAAGTGTGTATTCTTGAATTCATTGTGACTAGATAACATGGGTACTCTCTCCATGTTGTAGGGACTTGCTACTTGAGATAGACTTCCAGAGAAAGCTAGTTCTTACTCCTAAACTACCTGCCACAATCTATTCTAATGCAGGCAGAGACTATCTTTCCTAGTCTAAATTTCTAAGGGGCTAGGGAGAGAGAGTGCATGAAAATAAATCCTAAACTCAATTGGTGATACACCAAAAAACAAGGGTTCTATAATAGTATTCAAAGTGTGAAAAATAAATGCAAAGTGCATACTATAAGGGGTGATAAAAATTCTCCATAATATAGAAACTACATTCACAACAATATTTAATGCACACACAATAATAATGAATCCTTGCAACAACATAAAATAGGCACAATATATTTGTAATGAGGTTGGAGAGGCAACAAGAATGCAAACAAACACATTAGGGGAAGACACATCCACAAAAGTGTATTTATTGCTTCATTGATATGCACAGTTCAATCTATTATAAAATAAGGGCCTAGATCACCATGCAAGAAGTCCAATACAAGGTACTGCAGATTTTTAGATTCAAAAAATCAATTTGATAGAGTTTTTCTACTCAAAACTATATTACATCTACAATGAGCCCAACACTCCAATTTATAGAATTCTAAGAGGAGAGACAGAGAGAGATAAAAACCCTGAAATATACCTCTACACCACTAGCAAGAAGTCATAAATGGAGTTAAATGATGGTATGTTTCTTGAAAAATTCTCCCCATGATGTCCCATGTGCTGTAGGACCATTCCTCTTAATTGCACTCCGAACTACCAATTAAAACATTGTTCTTATCCTAGCCACGTTTTTTGCAAAAGCATCATCAATTATTTATCAATTTATGGATTTACTTATTTCTATGTATAATACTCAAAGCCATGGTTCCAACGGTACTAATTTTGTGTGATTTCATTGAGAAATGCAAAAGTTGTGACTTTCTGAGTGTGAGCAGCTATTTTGGGTTTGCCAAAGATTTCTTGTCTTTTACAAGACTGAGCATTTAATTTTTTGAAGCTGAATATATTTTTTCTATTTTGAACCACCTACCTTAAATAAAAATGAGAAATAAAATTCCCATTTCATAGATGGAATTGAGACCTTTCCAATGATATAAAAATTGTCAATTTTTGAGCACTAGATGAAAATTATGCCCGTTCAAAGTTTCGCGCGAAAATTTTTCATTTTTCCTTATTCTGCGGATTTTCCAGTTTTTTGCAACATTCTGTGGATTTGGTTTTCTATGGCATTCCACATATTTTTTTTTGGCCTTTTTTCTATAGCTTTTTCCGCGGCTTTTGTTATGTGGCTTTTTTTGCAGCTTTTTCCACACACTTTATTTTGGGGCTTTTTCTGTGGCTTTTGTTTTGCAATTGTTTTTTTGCGGGATTTTGTATGGACTTTGTTCTGTGAATTTTTTTGCGGCATTTTCCATGGATTTTTCTGTGGCATTTTTCATGGCTTTTGTTTTGTGGCTTTTTCTGTGGCTTTTTCCGTGGACTTTGTTCTATGGAATTTTTCTACGAATTTGTTCTGCGGCTTTTTCTACGAATTTTTTTCTGTGGATTTTTCTATGTCATATTCCACAGATTTTTCACGGATTTTTGTTTTGTAGATTTTTTCACCCCGAATGTCCCCCATGAACTTGTGCTTCGTGAGACAAATTTTTCTACTTTTATCGCATTGCACTATTTCGTTAGCATTTCGGGCCTGAACTTGGTACGATGAACCATCGTAAGACCCACAATTGTTCCATCCACAGCCCTCAGGCCCAATTTGCACGTAAGAAGGCCTTTGAATTCATTTTTTTAGATTTTTTACAAATATTTACTAACTCCTTGGATTTTTATTTGGATAGGGAAGTTAGAGGAAAGCAAAACGGGATACCCAAAAATATGATTTTTTTACTTTTGCCATTTCTTTTTTCTCCATCTTCAAGTTGTCAAATTTACCCTTGCAGGTGAATTTTGGATAACAACACATTCTTCTAACACAAAGTTACTCGTAACATAAGCATAATATAACAACATGGAATTCCCAACATGTATAGATACAGGGATTTCATGCAACTCAAAACGATAATTATAGCTATAGAGGGTCAAAATGGAAACAAAATCATACCAAAAATGAAGATCATTAACCCCAAACATCAAAAAATATAACCGAAATCACAAGAGTACATCACATAACACCAATACATATGCCTCCCAAAACATCACAAAACATAAAACCTTGTAAAACATCACCAAGTGCTACTAATCACCCGAATCATCACAAACATAAAAATAAAACTCTAAGTGCAATAATCCACAGAAACAAGTCTATTATGCCTCAATAAAGTATCTTATGTCTCACTCAAGTCTCTTATGTCTCCCTCAAAGAGGTCGATCACCCTATGACCCTAGGCACATAGAGTCCAGACACTCTTAACCCAAGTGACATAATAACTCATGGTTCAACAACCCATTAGTTTCCTATAAATCATTGCGGTGTACCCCCATAAAACGAAGTGGGTCCATAGGTTCAACTATTCCATGGTACATCCCATGACCCTATTCCACACCTTACAACATTTGAACTAGCATAAAAATACATTTCAAATTTTAAGCGGAATAAAATCAAGCCTTGGGCTAGGTTATATATAAAAAAATTAAACATGAAAAAAAATTAAATGCTAAGTAAAAAAATGGCCAAATAGCCATAGTTAGTGCAAAATCCACATGTTAGTGCAACAACCAAATAAAATTTCTAAAATATAAGAACACATCAATCAAGAAAACTGCTAGTTCTAGCAAGAAAAAGAGAAAATGTTTAATTTACAAATAAAATATGTATATAGAAATAACACATCACAATAACTATGTGGCCTTATACAACCACTAAAGGGGTACTCAACGAGTTGTTGGCACTCAGACATTGAGCCTCAGATCATAAAATAACATATCAAATAATACAACTATCATCATCTTTGTCTGAATCATCCCTCCACCACTTTCACAAGGCTCAACATAGTCAAAATCACATAGGGTTGTTTGATGTACAACCCAATAGGAGAGAGCAAGGGGACACTAGTTTGCATAAGTTGAGTCTAAGGTGGTGCGTATCCAAAATATACTCAGCAAGCTCAAAGTTTACTAAATAGATAGAATTGGGTTTTCAATCTATATAAGACTTCACTTCCTCACTTGTAATTGACTCAAGATTATGAAAACCTAGTCCACACCTCCTCTATCCACACATACACTCTTTATAGTTGCTCCCCTTAGGGTTTTCTAGTGTGATTTTGACAACATAACACATAAGTACATCACTAACACAATGGTGATTCACGCACATTAACCATAACATATTACGCATGGTATATATAAGGTACAACACAATCATTACTTTCACGGGTTACAATACATCATGTTTCCACATAATGCACTCAAGGTGCGAGCAACTAAACAATAAGGGTCATACGATCACCATATGCCTCTAATTCACAACATGAACCATCACATATTACATGAATTATACATAAGATGAACACAAGTGACTAACATTACAACATATAGTCCATTACAATATAACATGATGACACATACAATTCATCACAACACGGTGGCGACATCACAATACAATCCGCTTCACTATACACCAATATTTTCATCCAACACATCAACACACCAACATATCACAGAATAACAAGAAACTCCAACACTCCACAATCCATAATAACATTATTTTCACACATAACAAGGTGAAGCACATCACACATGAACTCCTCATTGAATCCATGAAAATGAGTGAATACCCTCATCACAAACACATCAACATGATAAAAAATACGCATTAAGTGGCATGCACAACATGTACATTCATAATATCATAATTACAACATTGGTCACATAACAACATATATCACATTACTCTTTCAATCTCCACCACCACCACCATGCAAAACCATCACAACTCCAATATTTCCTAGAAGTTTGAGAGAATAAACCTCCGCTCTGATACCAAATGCAATGCCCACATTTTACACACACAAATACAACACTAAAAATTCTAGAACATTTTTTTGACTTACATTTTTATTTACATGACAACACAAGGTTTCTCTTAGGACAATGCATAAACATGAGATGCTTGCACAAAACCTTATCCCATATAGATAACATGAATGGTACATGATGCTAAACATCAAGGCCTCCTTCTCCCAAATGACAAGACACGACACAATGATTCATCTATATTATGACTCCTGTATAGGCATCATCCTTGACAACATTTTCCCAGTTTACATATTTATTACATTCATATTTCGATATTTGACCTTATTTTCTTAGAAATCACTTATCAATTATTTATAATTAAACTACATTATCTTTACTTTATTTAACATTTCACTTGTAGTAATCCCATGTAATTTTCCTTATTTCCCTCATCACACCAGAATGTTGTAACCTGGTTATTGGTATGAACATATGTACATACATGATCCTTTTAGTGTTTGTTCCAAGGATTCATTTTCTAAGTTGCATGTTTCGATTGGATTTTCCATTTATCTTAGTTTCAACAGCGGAGGTTCTCATGAAGAAAATGAAGTTTATTGCTTTAAGAGTAGCTAGACTACGCGTTTTTTCATATCAGCATGTAAGTTCTATGGTAGGTCTATTTTGTTTTACATTATGACAGCTAACCATGTATCTCATCTACTTTACTTAAAGCTTAGTCATCAAGGTACTAAGGGTTGATTTCACACTCCACCAGGTTTGGATTCCTCGGACAATTAAGTATTATATGTGTGTTATCAAGGGGATATTCAATTATAAATTTAACTCACCTTACTAGGGTCACAACTAGAGTTATTGTACACCCTTATCTCCAAAATCATATGGTAACTATAGGAACATTCGATACTTCTTGTCAAGCTGACACTATTGTTTGAGAGGGGTTAAAGAGTATTCACACTTAGTATTCTCATGTGTAGGTATCTAAAACATAAGACCTATTTAAATCATTTACATTCATCTTAAAATGATTTCACTTAATTTGATTTAATTAGTGTTTTGAAATTGTTGAGAAACCCATTTGATAATAATGACATTTGTATGCTCTTGAGCCTACTAGCTCTCATCCCAGGGAATTGCCTTAAGAACATGATCACCTAGTTTCACAAAGTACATTCATTATGCATTAGGAAAATTGGAGAACAAGAGGGAATAATCCTTCATTTAGAGGATTACGGTTCACATTAGGATCACACGTTATGGATTTAGTCCCTCGCCAAAGATGGTTTATACACATTATATGAATGATCTAAATTTCATCTTTCTCCAAGCACATCATCTCATGGTGACAATTTAACTAGCTAATCGTAATTTAATAATTTGTTAAGATTCAAAATTAACCCTTGGTATGCCACCATTAATCCCAATGATAAAAGATATTGAGTACTAAGATCAATTATAATCCCAACCCTTAAGGATGACTGTCAAGGTTAGTTGGTGGTCTTTGACACCCAACATGCATGTCGCTCTAATAGGATTTCACACTAATATTAATGTCGGTTCTCAAGGAGTACTACCTTAGGAGAATACATTATCCTTACTACATACAGAATTAGAAATCCTAGAAGGGAACTGTTAACCAAAATAAGCTCCCTCTTATTTTGGGTTAACTAGCTCCCTTTTTGTGCCTCAGTCAAATTTTTACATATTTCAGGGACTCAAAATTTTCTTGGTACTACTTCATTACATAGATAATTCTTTCTCCTTTCCAGAAAGGTAAGGAAGTCCTCCTAACTCCTTGTATTTTTCAAGTTATGGACCGGAAAATTTTAGAGGGAAAATTTTCCCAACTCAGGTTGGCGGGTCGAGGGAAGAAATTTTTTCCAAGGAAACTTGGGCCAGTGGAGCGAAGTATGAAGATTTGGCACTTAGAAATTTTGGCTAAAAGAACAAAATTCAATAACACTCCTGTAAGCCCACGAAGGAAACAAAGTGGAAAAATTCCTAAGTCCCGAAAGGGACACATGGCAACATTTTATGCAAAGATGTGGCTAAGGCGGACTGGCAGAGCCAGAGGAAGGACTTTGAAATTTTTTGGATTTTTCACCCAAAAGAGCTAAAGAGGAAAAATTAGACCTTCAAATCCCTGAGCCAATTAGAAGCCAATATTTCAAGTCTTCGTGCCAATCAGAAGTTGTTTGAGAATTTTTAGAAAATGGCCAGGTAAGAAGGTGGACCAGAAGGAAGAAAATGAAGGACACCTTAGAAAATTCGACACGTGCATGAAAAGGGCTGGCAAGAGGAAAAATTAGGCCGTGCCTCCCCTGCCAATTTAGAAGCTGACGCCCCCCTAGTCATGCGGGAGCATGGGGACATAGAGTTGTTTGGCTTCAACCCCATGAACCAATATTGGAAAAATTTTGGGAAATTTTTCCAAAAGGGAAAAATTTGAAGTTTGATCCCGCAGACCCCAATTTTGACTCTTTTTTTTACTAGTTTTTCCCTAAATCTTCAAAGGGCCATATCTTTCGAACCAGAGCTCAGTTTTTTCATGATTTTGGTGTCATTGGAAATATGTTGACATCATCTACATGATTGAAGCTTCAATTTTGGATTTTGGTGAAGATTCATGGGAGAAAATTAGAAAAAATTCTCTGGCACTGGAAAAGGCAAAAAATCTGATTTCCATCTACCAGATTTAATGAAGTATGGGCAATTTCTTGTCCTGCAGGATCGAATGCGTTGGGAAGTGGATTTGTAGAGGTTCCCTTGTCATTTTAATGGATGTTGTCAGTTGGTGGGTGCAAAAAATGGATTTCCCATGTTCTCTCTCCTCTGTTTTGCATTTTCATCGATTAAAAGCTAGTTTTGGCTCATTTGTAAAAGGTTGTTCATTCTTTCTACTCTACCCCCCTCTGTCTTCTTCCCCAGGGTTGAAATGGAGTTAGAACCTCCTCTGCTTCTCTGTAAATGGAATTTTTTTCTCTTACCAACAAATGATGTTCTGTGCAAACTTTTGGAGTAATAAAAAACATGTTTTGTGATGCATTTGTCCATCCTTGCTCATTTTTTGGTTGTTTTCTTCTTGCCTCTCTTCATTATAGGTATATGTGCATGTTTTGAATGTTCATTTGAAGATATGGGAGGTGTATTTGTTGGGTTTAAAAAAATTTCTATGTGGATATGATCTTTGTACTATGATTCATTTGTCCATCCTCTCCATTGCTCACCTCTCTTCATTTCATGGCAGTCTGGTTAGATGGTCAACAATTTTCCTTCTGTGGTGTATCACCATTTTAGTGTAGGCTTCATTTTTACCTCTCTTTCTCTCTCTCTCTCTCTGTCTCCTTGGCATGGTTAGATTAGGATAGATTTAGCTTTCTTGCACTAGAATAGCTTGTGGTAGGTAGTTTAGGAAGAGGAACCAGCCTTCTCTGGAGAGCTTTCCCCATTTTGCAATGTCCCACACTTTGGGAAAGCTCCATGTTGTGCAATCACACCAAAATGACCCATTTCCATTTGCATATCTAAGAGATCATTTTGGGGGTGCTGTGATTTTGCACTAATAGTTTTGGCACGCCCGGTGGGACCCAAGAGGTCTTCCACTTCATTTTTTGTAGGTTGATGTGTTCCTGTGAAAATTTCAGCCTTTGGAGGCACTTTCAAACACATCTGGAAACTCCATCTGGTCAACAATCCACCTCTGAAATTACAGACCTTCTTTCCATTCATCTTCATCCATTTCCACCCATTTTTCTTCCATCTCTTTCATTCTTTTCCATTCCATGAGGTTGTGCAATCATGACTTCATTTCCATCATGGAATTCACATTTGCAGCAGCAGTGCCATTCAAATCCATCTCCAATATGTTTTACAACTCCTCCAAATCAGCATTTTGAACAAATTCAAAATCAGCATGCCTACCCCTATGATCAGCAGTGCCAAAATCAGTTTGGATATGGAGCTTTCCAAGAGCAGGGTATGCAAACAATGAAGACAATCAAATGCAAGATGCTGGTCTGCTAGAAAAAATCCAAAAAATGGAGATTGGTATGGTTCAGTCAAGGGCAACAGCTCAAATGAAGGCATTTAGAATTGGTTACAGGGCACCTTTTCTATGGGAAGGCCCTTTTCAAAGACACTACAACCCCCAGGAGAAACTGAAACTTCATGATTGGAATGCTGCCCCAACTTGCAAAATGGACTGAGGGGATAGAGGCATATGAGCAAAGTGTAACACAACCTTGTCAATGGGTAAGCACACCACCTCATAGTTTTTTCTTTTCTCCTCCTCAATCTGTATCATTGCAACAGTGTCAAATTTCCAGCCCCTCATCTACTGTCCCAACTGTTAATTCCCTTTCTCCATCTCCTAGTCTTCCATCCCATCTCAGTTTTTCCACCCTCTTCTCTTCCAAATCCAAATCCCCTCCACAAGAGCCAAATGAAATACCTTCCCCTCCAAATAAACAAGAAGTTTCACCTCCTCCACCACCACAAAAAATGCAAAATTGGTTGAACTCCAACCTATTTCTCCTCTTGTCTTCCCAATTCCATGTGGGGAAGAAGAAAAAAACCAAAAAATCAGTCAAGGACAACAAGAAGAAAATCTAGCAGAAGAAGAAATGATCAAAAGTTTAGTGAGCTTGGCTCTTAGGTATGGAATCAAGAAAATTCCTTTACTGGTTAAGCCTATAGAGGAAGCCAAGGATGAAGAGTCAATGTCGGTTAGGAATGATTTTGTTACAGCAGCAGAAGAACAAGGAAAGGAAGAAGATCAGTCATCAATTTACTCAGAATGTAGTGTCCATGTTGGCACTCTACTTGAAGGAAATGATGATCCAATTCAAGTTGCACAATCAGTCATGGAAGAGAAAGAAAAATCAGCTCAAAGTCCCACTGGAGAGGGGAAAATGGATGAGACCAAATCAGAGTTTGTAGCAGCAGAAGAAGAAGGCATCATTGATAATTTCTTCCTTTCATTCGAAGGGCCTGATTTGGTTAATGAATCCACCATGGAGGAAAGCTCTAAAAGAGATCTTGCAGTCCCAATTAGTCCTCTAGAACAACATATTGAAGAGTTTGATTTGTCAAACTTCATGCTAGAGGAAGAGGTCATTCAAGAGAAAGATTGTCTTCAAGCAGCAGAGGAAGGAGAAGCTGCTCCAAATCCAAAAGAAGAGGAGCACATGCGGGATGTGAAGGAGAAAAGTGCAGATCCAAAAGCTTTGAGCACAAAACAGGCCATAGAAGAACCTTCAGTTCTTCCTCTCACCTCATCTCTCTCAAACTCTAATGTTGATAAGGATGAGGGAAAACATGGTGAACAAGTTGCAGACCAAGAAGACACCATGGAAGAGGTTGAGCATTTGCAGCAGGACAACAAAGAGGTAGATTATTTGTCTGATTTGGAGGACTGTTTTGATGGAGAAGAACCGGTTGAAATCACATTGTTTTCTCCTCCATCATCCACCTTCCAAGCACATGAGCTTGCTGTTATGGAGGAGAAATTTCAATTGCAGCAGCCTGCACTTTATAGCAGCTCTTTGGAATCAAGTTTGGGAGATTTAAATCTTCCATGTTCTTCATTGGAGGAAGAAGAGAAAGAGCAGGAGAACTTCATCATTTCTTCCACGCCATCCATCCAAGAATATATGTAAGAAGACTCCATTGTTGGGGTTGAATCTCAGAGCAATGGGCACATTCAAAGGACTAGACCATGCCCTATCAGGTACTTGGCTTCATTGGAGCCAAAAAGGGAGTTTCCACCAGTCATGCTTGCTTCTAGGCATGAGGATGATATGCAAGGTACCAAGGATCAACTACAATACCTCTACAATCCAAATGCAGAGCAACTAAAAGAGGTATTCAATTTGTTTTCAGTTGACACCTTGATGATTTGGGTGGAGGACCAGATTATTCTTAGTTTTCCACTCATACTAACAGCCATGATCAGCTCCAAATCATTTGCATGGCTGCCAATTTTGAAGAAAGGAAGCTATTTTGCACAACCAGTTGTAGGGTTTGTTTAGCCCACCTTTGCTTCCAGTTAGAGTAGAGTAGGTAGGTTTTCTTTCAGAAAAAGAAGTGCTTTTGCACACTCTGCATATCCCACTTGGGGCTATGTATGATTTTTAGTTTGTACATAGTTTTTGGTGCTAATTTATTTCTCTTCCAAATTTCATCCAGTGTTTTTTTGGTGAGGATCAACTCCAAGTTTCAGTGGGATTCCAAGTGGCTCAGAGGTCAGATTTTCATGGTTTAGATCAGAATTTGTTATCAGGCTTGACTCCATGCCCAATGGATGCTTCAAAGGCCACTAATCTTTCACCTAGCAGGCAGATGACCCCTGAGAGTCGCCAAATTGTTAACCAAAATAAGCTCCCTCTTATTTTGGGTTAACTAGCTTCCTTTTTTGTGCCTCAGTCAAATTTTTACACATTTTAGGCACTCAAAATTTTTTGGGTATTGCTTCATCAGATAGATAATTTTTTCCCCTTTCCAGAAAGGTAAGGAAGTCCTCCTAACTCCTTGTATTTTTCAAGTTATGGACCGACGGAGTTTGGAGGGAAAATTTTCCCAAAGCAAGTTGTGGGCCCAGGGAAGAAATTTTTCAAGGAAACTCGGGCCGGCAGTGAAGGATGAAGATTAGCACTTAGCCCTTTTGGCTAAAAAAAAAATTCATTCAAAGAAAAATTTTCGGTCCCGAAAGGGACCGCAGAGTAAAATAAATTGTTTGAGGCCCACAACCAATCAAGATGCTCCACATGTCAATCAGAAGGCCAAATGAGCAGGGGCGACCAGAGAAGAACTTATAAATTTTTTGGCTTTTTCCAAAATGTGTCGAAAGGAAAAATTAGAACCACATCCCCATCGCCAATCATAGGCTGACACATGTCCACAGTGCAGTGGCGGGGTTTGAAATTTTTACCGGTGGAAGACCTTGGAAAAATTTTGATGCCTACGGGCAAAATGGGTAGAATGTGACATTGAGACCCATGGACCAAATTTAAAGCACCATCGTGTCATCAGAGAGGCAAGGATGTGGAGGATTTGTTGGAACCCCATAAATGTTTGACAATTTCATGTGGAAAAGGGGAAAAAAAGGGTCAAATTTTTGACCCCTGCCGACCTGAATTTTGCCCTAGCTTTTACCAGTTTTTCCCTAAATCTTTAGAGGGCCATATATTTCGAACTAGAGCTCATTTTTTCATGATTTTGATGTCATTGGAAAGATGTTGACATCCTCTACATGATTGAATCTTAAATTTTTGATTTTGGTGAAGATTCATGGGAGAAAATTTGAAAAAAGTCTCTGGCACTGGAAAAGGCAAAAAATCAGATTTCCATCTACCAGATTTAATGAGGTATGGGCAATTTCTTGTCCTGCAGGCTCAAATGCATTGGGAAGTGGATTTACAGAGGTACTCTTGCCATTTTAATGGATGCTTTCAGTTGGTGGGTGCAAAAAATGGATTTCCCACAGTCTCTCTCTTCTTTTTTGTATTTTCATCGATTAAAAGCCAGTTTTGGCTCATTTGTAAAAGGTTGTTCATTCTTTCTGCTCTACCCCCCTCTGTCTTCTTCCCCAGGGATGAAATGGAGTTAGAACCTCCTCCCCTGATCTGTAAATGGCATTTTTTTCTCTTTCTAGCAAATGATGTTCTATGCAAACTTCTGGAGCAATAACAAACATGTTTTGTGATGCATTTGTCCATCCTTGCTAATTTTTTGGTTATTTTCTTCTTACCTCTCTTCATTGCAGGTATCTGTGCATGTTTTGAATGTTCATTTGAAGATATGGGAGGTGTGTTTGCTGGGTTTGAAACATTTTTTGTGTGGATCTGATCTCTGGATTGTGATGCAGTTGTCCATCCTCTCCATTTCTCACCTCTCTTCGTTTCATGATAGTCTGGTTAGATGGTCATCAATTTTCCTTCTCTGGTGTATCATTGTTTTAGTGTAGGCTCTCTTTTTTCCCTATTTTCTCTCTCTCTCTCTCTCTCTCTCTCTATCTCTCTGTCTCCTTGGCATGGTTAGATTAGGATAGATTTAGTTCGCTTGCACTAGAATAGCTCGTGGTAGGTAGTTTAGGAAGAGGAACCAGCCTTTTCTAGAGAGATTTCCCCATTTTGTAAGGGCCCACACTTTGAGAAAGATCCATGTTGTGTAATCACACAAAAATGACCCATTTCCATTTACGGATATGAGAGATCATTCCGGGGGTGCTGTGATTTTACACTAACAGGATCCACATACTCTAGATAATGTTTGATCACTTTGTTCCTATTCATCGGGTTCATGATGATGTCGCTAAACATATAGGCTATGATGATATCTCAAAATTAGGATCTTATTTACCTAAAGTAGGAGGTGTCGTCAAGTGCAAAGTTCATTCAAAGGTCTCAGTTCTCTATGCTAAAGGATTAACATGGGAAGGCTAGTTATGCATGAATTTTGTACTAGGGTAGGTTTTTTTATTTAGATTTATTTATTGCATTTTGGAGGTAAGGATAACAAGACACACCAATTAATTGATCATTTATTGCAAACTGGAAATGCACTATAAGATATTAAATTCAAATTCATTTAACACACACATACACATTATGCACATTTCCCAAGGCATCCCTAAAACTAGCATCTCATACATATTACCAAATTTCAAATATAAAACTTTCTTTATCATGACAATACATTACACATATATATATTGTACAATGACCTATATATATTACAATAATAAACAATGAATTACACCATGCCTTTTCACCATCTTTCTTGCATCTTGCAAATCCAAGTGAGCATGGAATCGACAATAAATCATTGGCATGAGATCCACCTAGATCTAACATAATTAAAAAAATTAGTTTCCCATTTACATATTAATAATAATTAATTTGCATTCAAAAATAGAGGGTTAAAGACATGAATTTATTTCATTTCATATTCAAGGAGAGAGAGAGAGAAACACTATTTTTCCAAAAGTTAAATTTCACACAAATAGTCACATGATAGAGTTTCAAATATTTATTTACAAGTTTGCATAGTGTTTTGGTAAATTAACTGGTCCTACAACTTTCTTTTTACATTTTCCTGCTAGTTGCAAAGACATTCAATTTAGACTTAAATGTTATGAAACCACTTTCAAACATTGTCTTCCAATGAGAAAACACACCATTGGTAAAATTTCTATGTGTCCTCCTATACACCAAGAATTCACAAGAACTGACTTAATTCAAAACTAGCAAACTGTTTACGATTGGCGGCGAGTTTTCTGAGGTAATATGTCATAATTAGCCTAGTCACAAAGGATCAAAATAGCTCGAAGGCTCAGAAAACCATGTCTAAAACTAATGTTTGATGGATGAATGCGTGATGAGAAATTTTCTACATGTTCCCGTATATATGGAGGATTCACCAGAGTTGACGATACTGAGAACTATAAAATGGGTTTCAAATGATGACGTGTTTTCTGGAGCCAACAGTGGTAATTGGTCCAGTTTGACCTAGTCAAACTATAACCAAAGGCCTAAAAAATGCCTTTCCCAAACTGTCAAGAAGATATTTTGCCCCTAAACTAATGGTTTCATGAAATTACCTAGTAAAAATACTAGAGATTTGTAAAATCGGTCAAGCAATTCATTGTTCACAGTTCAAATGGTGATCCGAAACCAAATCCAATTGTTTAGTTTTTTAACAATTTCATAAAAGTCTAAGAAGAGGTAACATGACCACTAGAGGAGCATCGAAAAGAGAACAAATGATCAATCAAGATTGATCTAATATTTTAAGTGTGTCCTCACATAACAAGGAACGCGGAAGAATCTTAACATCTCTTTTCTGGATTTACAAAGGTTATTTTACAAGTCTCTAAAAGTCGCAATCTATTTGTTTTAACAAGAGAACGGTTAACAAATTTACAAGGAACTCAACCTTAACTTGTTAATAAAAGAGGTTACTCTTGCAATCTAGTTTCATTAGGAAGTTTGCTAGATCATTTCAAAATGTGGGTTTGTGTCCATGCTTGTCTATTAAGGAATTTTTGGATTGCACAGGTAATGACATGACATGTTATTGTTTTGAAAACAAGTTTATTTAAAGATATCAATTCTATGATAATGCTACAGTTCAAAATTTTATTTTGTTGCAAATGAAAAACTAAAGAACAAAAATTATGAAATATAAGGGGAGATGAACCATGCCTGGAGGAACGAAGACGGTCAAAATTGCAGGATTCGGTTCAACATCTCACTTAGAAATTTCATCAAAAATTTCACGAGTGAGGTGCTAACCTCTATGATGAAAAATATATCTTCCTTATAACTTGAAATTTTCCAACAGCATATGTTTCCCATTGTGTTTTGACATACTATTCATACCTTGTTGTTATAGCTCAATATCATCCTAGAATTTACTTTAAGCCATAGTGAACGAAGTACACATCTCACCATGATCGTATGGCCCAACAATCAAAATCACCAATTCATCTCCTTACAGGGTAAAACAAGGGCGAAGGATGCATGTTCAAACTGCAGTTCCACCGCCACCACTGCAGCTCATCTTCTGCAGTTTCCTTTAACTAGTTCTTTATTTCAGTTAATAAATTGTAGACTGAGCAATTCCTTCAGTCATAGGATTAGTTTACTTTCAGTTAAGTTTTTGTTCTCTTTTGTTTGCAGCTTCATTCGCTGCCTAATAAACTGCAGCATCTTTCAGTCTTAATTGATGCCTGTATTTTAGGATCTAGCTGAGTTCTTCTTCAGTTATCTCTTTCATTACTGTAGCTGCTCCTTCTTTTAAATGTAATCCTCTCCTTCAGATTTCAAGCACAGCAGAAGGAAAAAGAAGACAGTTCTAAGTTGAATAAAACAGAACTTCATTAGCCTCTTAGCTGTTGTTCGCTCACTTTGTGAGCAGATTTACTGTTAATTTCTGTGTGTTTTGTTTTGTTTTCTTCATTGTTCATAAAATATTCAGTATAGTATAAGTGCTGAGATTTTATAATCTTCAATTGGTATCAGAGCTGGTTGCAGGACTATTCTTTTTTGCAAAAGTTGCAGGTTAACGGTTCTCTCCAAGAATTACCAGAATGTCAAATGGTGGCAATTTCTCATTCCAGCTTCCGCTGTTTACCGGAGACAACTACGATTATTGGAGTATAAAGATGAAGACCCTACTATTATCCCAAGATATCTGGGATTTAGTAGAAGGAGGATACACGGAACCTGCAGATCAGAATGCTTCAAATGCTTTAACAGCAAATCAACGAACGCAATTGAAAGAAGACAAAAAGAAGGACAATCGAGCTCTTTTTGCTATCCAATCTGCATTGGATATATCAATTTTTCCCCGTATAGCTGGTATGACAAAGTCAAAGGAAGCATGGGAGGCCCTACAAACTGCATACCAAGGATCTGACAAAATAAGGTTGGTAAGACTTCAAACCCTTCGAAGAGATTTTGAAAGTTTAAGTATGAAGGATGCTGAGTCTATTCAAGAGTTTATTACTAGGGCTCAAAGTATTGTGAACCATCTTAAAACTCAAGGGGAAAGTGTCATAGAGCAAAAAATTGTAGAAAAGATTTTGAGATCTCTTCCTCCAAAGTTTGATCCAGTGGTCATAGCCATTGAAGAAAGTAAAGATCTAGCCACATTCAAAGTTGCAGAGTTGATAGGTTCTTTGCAATCTCATGAGGAGCGTATGCAACGTTCTACAGTGAACCTCGTTCAAGCCTTCCAGTCTACTGTAAGAATTGAAGAAAAATCTACAACCCCTTCTCAATCAAGCAAATCTGAAGGGGAATCTTCTACATCTAGAGGACGTGGCAGAGGAAGAGGAAGAGGAAACAAAAGAGGCAGAGGAAGAAGTTCAATGGATCGGAGAAGCATCCAGTGCCAGTATTGTGAAAGGTATGGACACTATGAATCTGAATGTAGAAAGAAAAAATCTGATTTAAATAAGTCAAGAGCCAACTATACTGAAGAGTCTTTTGAAGAAGCAAACCACTCTACATTCTTCGCTTGCAATTTGGCAAAAGAACCTCAAAAGGATGTTTGGTTCTTGGATAGCGGTTGCTCAAATCATATGACAGGTAAATCTGATCTCTTTGTCAAATTAGATGAATCTGTAAGGAGTCAAGTAAAATTTGGTGATGATAAAGAGGTTGATGTAATGGGAAAAGGTACCCTTGCAGTAAAAACTAAGCAAGGAGAAACTACATTTATTCATGACACTTTGCATGTGCCCAAATTACAACATAATCTTTTAAGTATTGGGCAGCTTATAGCAAAAAATTACAAGGTTGTGTTTGAAGATAACTGCTGCAAAATATTTGATAAATCAGCTAATCATTATCTTGTAGCAAAGGCTTGTATGACAGAGAATCGATTATTTCCTCTCACTTTGGAGTCCAGTAAGATGCATGCCCTCAAGGCAACCACAGATGATTCATGGTTATGGCACCAACGGTTTGGTCATTTGCATTTTCAAGGATTAAGTTTGCTTCATAAGAAAGGCATGGTGAGAGGACTTCCTGCAATTCAGGCAAAAGAAGAAGTTTGTTCAGGGTGTGCACTTGGCAAGCAACATCGAGACAGTTTTCCGATGAACAAATCATGGAGGGAAAAATCTCCTCTAGAGCTTGTGCATAGTGACATTTGTGGTGACATGCAAGAGGAATCTTTGGGTAAGAATATTTACTTTCTGACATTTATTGATGATTTCTCACGCCACACATGGGTTTATTTTCTTAAGCAGAAATCTGAGGCATTTGAATGCTTCAAGAATTTTAAGGCTATGGCAGAAAATCAAAGCGGGTATTCTCTCAAAATACTCAGAACAGATAGAGGGGGAGAATTCACTTCCAATGAGTTTGCTGATTTTTGTAATACTCATGGAATTAAGAGACAACTTACGGCAGCTTATACCCCACAACAAAATGGCATTGCAGAAAGAAAGAACCGTACCATTATGGAGATGGCACGAAGTATGTTGCAGTTCAAAAACCTTCCTAATTGCTATTGGGGAGTTGCAGTAGCAACCACAACTTATATCTTGAATCGAAGCCCAACAAAATTGCTTCAGAATATCACTCCCAAGGAAGCCTGGAGTGGACACAAGCCCTCAGTAGCTCACTTTCGTGTATTTGGCTGCCCTGCATATGTTCATGTTCCAGAAAAGAAGTGAAAGAAGTTGGATGCAAAATCCCAACTTTGTATCTTTGTGGGCTATTCAGATTTCATGAAAGGATACAAGTTCTATAATCCTGACACAAAGAAATGGATTATTAGTCGAGATGTGGTTTTTGATGAAGGGGGAGTATGGCAATGGCAAAAAGGAGTTCAACAAACTACACCACTCATCACGGGTATAGAAGATGTTCAACAAGTTCCTCCTCTCCCCACAAGCTCAAGTGGAAGTTCAAGCCCCAGTTCACTAAGTTCACCAAGTTCCTCTTCAGGTGATAGTTCTAGTCCACAATCAAGTCCAAGTTCTTCACGAAAGGTACGAAGTTTAAATGAAATTTATCAAAGGAGTTCTAATTTGAATCCAGTTTCCAATTTTGCTTTGTTTAGTACCATTCAAGTTGAACCTTCAGTGTATGAAGAAGCCGTGAAAGAACAAGTATGGATTAATGCTATGAATGAAGAGATGCATGCAATTGATAAAAACAATACATGGGAATTAGTGCAACTTCCTAAAGATAAGCAAGTGATTGGTGTCAAATGGATCTATAAGGTGAAATATCATGCTGATGGTTCTATGAATAGACACAAGGCAAGATTAGTTGCCAAGGGATTTGCACAAACGCCTGGAGTAGATTATTCAGAGACTTTGCTCCAGTTGCAAGATTTGATACAGTCAAGATTATATTGGCTATTGTTGCACAACACAAGTGGCCAATCTATCAGATGGATGTAAAATCAGCCTTCCTAAATGGTTTTATTGATGAGGAAGTCTATGTGGAACAACCTATTGGTTATGAAATTCCAGGAAAAGAACATTTGGTTTACAAGCTAAAAAGGGCTCTTTATGGGTTGAAGCAAGCACCTCGTGCTTGGTATGCAAGGATTGACAGTTACTTCTTGAAGAAAGGATTCATTCGAAGTTCCTCAGAGCCAACCCTCTATATCCAACATCTTGGTAATGATATTCTAATTGTTTGCCTTTATGTTGATGATCTCATTTATACAGGTAACAGCCCATCTCTCATGGAGAAATTTCAAGCAGAAATGAAACAAGAATTTGAGATGTCAGATCTGGGACTCATGCATTATTTTCTTGGAGTGGAGGTGCAACAACAATCTGAAGGTATATCCATTTCTCAAACCAAGTATGTGGCTGATCTATTGAAGCGGTTTAGAATGATGTCATGCACTGCAGTTGCCACTCCTGTTGCCCTTGGTGAAAAATTAACCAAGGAAGATGCAAGTTCCAAAGTAGATGCCACTTTATACAGAAGTTTGGTTGGAAGCCTCATGTACCTCACTACCACGAGACCTGATATTATGTATGTTGTGAGCCTTATCTCTCGGTTCATGCAGGATCCACATGAGTCTCATTGGCGTGCTGCAAAAAGAATTTTAAGGTATGTGAGTGGTACACACAATTTTGGCATTCATTATTCTCCCACACATAAGTTTGAGCTATGTGGTTACACAGATTCTGATTGGGCTGGTTCAGTGGATGATAGAAAATCCACATCTGGTTATATTTTCTCACTTGGTTCTGGAGTTGTCTCATGGAGTAGTAAAAAGCAAGCAACCATTGCTCTCTCTTCCGCAGAAGCAGAGTATATTGCAGCAGCAGCAGCTAGTTGTCAAGCCATATGGATTAGACGGATTTTGGAAGATTTGCAATTGGTTTAGGAACATCCAACCACTATTTACTGTGATAACAGTAGTACCATTGCAATGACAAAAAATCCTGTGTTTCATGCTAGATCGAAGCACATTGAGATTCGACATCACTTCATCAGAGACTTAGTTCAAGATGGGACAGTGGAATTACAGTTTTTCCCTACAACGGAGCAAGTTGCTGATATTTTTACCAAAGCTCTACCTATATCCAGTTTTGTTGCTTTGAGGAATCAGTTGGGACTCATCTCCATTTCACATGCAGGGGGAGATTGAAGGATGCATGTTCAAACTGCAGTTCCTCTGCAGTTCCACCGCCACCACTGCAGCTCATCTTCTACAGTTTCCTTTAACTAGTTCTTTATTTCAGTTAATAAATTGTAGACTGAGCAATTCCTTCAGTCATAGGATTAGTTTACTTTCAGTTAAGTTTTTGTTCTCTTTTGTTTGCAGCTTCATTCGCTGCCTAATAAACTGCAGCATCTTTCAGTCTTAATTGATGCCTGTATTTTAGGATCTAGCTGAGTTCTTCTTCAGTTATCTCTTTCATTACTGTAGCTGCTCCTTCTTTTAAATGTAATCCTCTCCTTCAGATTTCAAGCACAGCAGAAGGAAAAAGAAGACAGTTCTAAGTTGAATAAAACAAAACTTCATTAGCCTTGTTGTTCGCTCACTTTGTGAGCAGATTTACTGTTAATTTCTGTGTGTTTTGTTTTGTTTTCTTCATTGTTCATAAAATATTCAGTATAGTATAAGTGCTAGGAAGATTATATTTGAAGGCACTTCGCAATTGACTAATCTTTTCCCTTGGTACTAAAATATGGAACAGTTGTGCGCTCCAATGAAAATAGTACTTGAAGAGGACTCTAAATGCTAGCCACTGTGGTTTAATTGTTGATGTATGGATAAAGCCAGCAATATTATTCTCAATAATGAGAAGGTAGAAACTCTGATTTTAGTCTATCACTTGCTCGATTGCATTTCCACAGAAACTATTTCCATGAAGCCTTGTAGGTCTAGGGGATCATGTTTCTGTAACTGCCACAATGTTCATCCTTTCCTTTGTCCAAGAGCTTTCAAACTCAAATCAGGGTCCTAATCGAAGGACCTCTTGTGGTGTACACAGGTAGGATGCAATTCCTGTGAAATCCTTGGAACTGGTTGTGGGATTTGTGAATTTACATGGGGGTCTAACAGCAACATTTTACCCTGAAAATTTGTAGCTTTGTGACAGAAGGCTACATTTTGCACATATAGCTTGCTATCGTTGCAAATCCAAGGTGAGTTGTCACACATCATGGAATGAACCCAATATGGACATGTGTCAAAGTGAAACCTCCACATTTCGCATAGGCATAGAACCCCGTAACGCGGTCACTTGCAACCTAAGCTGACAAGCAAATAACCGTTTTGACGCCCATTAAGAAGGGTGTTGAATATGAAGGAATTTACAACTCAATTAGGTTGAGAGATATCTGACAGCTTATCCTAGTCTGTTGGACCTTGCATTTCTGTAACCTCAACATGAATCTAGTCGCATCACAACTAGAAATTTATGTTGCGCATCAAAAACGTTCTATGGTGTGACAGTATTCCTCCACATTTTGTGCATCAACAGTACTTTGTCATGTGTCAACAAAATAGAATGAATTCACATATCATAATGAATCCTCCCCCCATCCTTCACGTTGATTTACTATCTTGCATAATCGGTCATAAATGTCCCCAGGTAGTATGCTGAGCTTAGTCATTGTTCTACAATAGCGAATAATCTAGGTGTCTTATTCCTGCTAAAACGAACCCTCATGGAGAAGTTCGTAGAACCATTGACCAGCGATTAGTTAGTCAAAAGTTGCTGAACAATATTTTTTTCTGCTAAAAGTGTCTATAACCATTACAAGACAACGCGTTGTCAGTATTGTTCATTACCTCCGTTTTAAAGGCCAAATGCTCTCATATTATGCTATACTTAGGGTTAAAGAAAATCCATTGACGTCCTAGGATTATACTGTGCAATTTTTCACTGATACCAGTCGATGTGCCTTCACTGGAAAAGATTACTCCACTTGCCTTTTTCTAAAATTAACACCAGTCATGTAGGTTTCTAAAATCATTCCACACAAATTAGATAGGAATTTTTTTCATTTTCTGAGTATGCATTATTGAAGTTCCTAGGCACCTCATATTTCTCAAGTTATGGGCCGGCGTTTCCTGGTAGATGGGAACTATATCCATCATATTAGAGGAGCCTGCGTTTAGGGAAGATAATCGTGTTCCCCAATGTATATGTGTGACTTCGGAGAGAAATTTCTGACATGAGGAGGAATGTAATGTGTGGCAGACAATGTAAATTGTTAGCTGTATGCGCATTGCTATGCGGAGCGAGAAGAACTAATGAGCACTTTTTCCAATTTTGGGACATAAGCGCGATTTGCCTCACACTGCCCGCGACCCCCTGAAAATACACGTGTTGGCACAAGGAATATTGTAGTTGGGCTGCCAAAGAAATGTCTCAATACTTTTATCCTAAGACTACACAAGCGCTAGGGGATCATGTAGTAAGGAGTCTGTGCCTGTAGCCAATGCCCATAGAGAAATTTGTTGACGTGTATTACAAGAATGATTGACTACGAATTATCAGGCCATCGTAAGAGAATATACAAAAATTTTTATATTAAAAAACTAAATTTTAATAAGGTTTAAGCTGAATATAATCTGATGACGGTCCACCGTGTGTAGGCCCCGGTCCTAATATTGTTCTGGTTGATTAACCATCCATGTGGTCTCTAAGGGTTTTGGTTTTGATTAGATTAGAAGTAATTATTTTCTGAACAATTTCTACGACAGTCCGAGTCTAAGAAATTATGATATTTTTAGTTTAGTAAGGACTCAATGTTCCTACCGCTGACTCCTCGTGATATCGCCAATTTGAAGTGATTGTTCTACAGGACAATGGTTTATTGGTTAGAAAATTGGCTAATCCATTTCGAACAATTCTACTTGTTAAACATAAAGTTGATGGGTTTGATTCCATGCGACCTATAAAAGACAACCAAAGTGGGAAGTCAAAGCGGGGCCGCATATCCACAGGGGAAATTTTTTCCCCAAAATTTCATTTTTATGACCTTCAAAGTGCATGTTTGACAGGATAAATAAAGATCTCAAAGATAGGGAAAGTACTTAGGATTTTCTGGAAGAATTCTGATCCTTAGGAAGCATAAAGTTTCCCTGTAATAAAATGTTTGAAAATGGAAGCTCCAATTAATCAAACCTGCTAGGTCTAAGCCTACATTCGATGTAGAGTTTTCCCAATATTTCTATGGGTGACAGTTAGGAATTATTTTTTTAGGTCAAATCTTGCTACTGTAAAGATGATGTCAGTAAGCCCTAATTATTTTCTGATCCTAAAGATGTCAGTGGTTAGTAGAGAAAGGGAGTTTTCTCAGAAACTCTCGATGTCCTCTTTGCACAAAATCATTAACTTTCATTTTGATAAGGGGCTTCAATTTCAAGGCAAAACAATCTTTAGCACTTTAAGCTCCTAGGCAAATGGTTTTTCAATTCTTAACTTACGAAAGTCGCAAGGTGAAATCATCTTCACTTCCTCACTCTCAACATAAGTCCATAGACATGTGAGAACGAGTGGACTTACTGCAGGCCTATGGATCCTATGAATAAATTTGGAAGGTAAGTTTGTTCTAATTCAGTTCCCAATTTGAAAGTGATTTACAAGAAACCACATAGATGATAAGTTTCAAACCTTTGAGAGTTTTACCATCAATTGTTCCCAAGCTAGAGTGCCAGTTTCTAAGCAATTTATTAATCATTAGTCCACATGAAGTTACAGTTTAATTGATCTTATTAGCTGCCTCGCAATTTAGACCATTTTTCAATGTTATTTCTTTTTGAAGTTCAATACTTTGTATTTTTTATCATAATATTTACCAATTTGAAGTGTACATAATAAGGTTGCAAAGATAGATTTTGAATGCAAGATCTATGGCCCAATTAGTCATGTACATATTCTAAGCATTAGAATAAATTCCAATTCAAATCTCTCATCCATCAATTTTGACCCTCAAAGAGCACGTATATTATATTGAGTTTACATAACTCTAGATTTCCATCATCCTTTCAATAAGAAGTGGAAAGCTTGACATTTTAAGTGATTCAATTATTTTCTAGTGTCTCACAACATGAAATGAGTCAAATCATAATTCATAAGATGATAGTGACAAGTTTTATGGTTAATCCTTAGTCAAAAAATGACAATTTCTTGGGGAATGTTGGCAAATACAATCAATTTCGTAATACCAATGGATACACCTTCCCAGATTAGTTTCTTTCATTCTTCAAGAACCTTCATCATTTGATAAATGAAATGTTTCTTTCAACACACAGAAATTGTTCAGGTATGATTTGTGGATTCATCATTTCAATTTACAAGATTCATTATCATATGAAAACATTTCTTTATTACAGGTTATCCTTTTTACATCCCTTTCAAGTGATAATTTATTGGCTTTCAATAAGATTTGGCTCATCCCCAATGAAATTGCAATACTATCATTTATATAAATGTTCTAGAACACCAACATTACAGACCGTTATCATTTTTCCATAATGATTCGATACAATAAGACACAGGACTTGCTATAGAATGTCATATCCAACCAAGACTCTAATGAATGCAATCCTTAACACTGGCCCCCGAGAACCATTGATAATAAAGATTGGTATTTTACTTTGGCAACAAAGGACTTCCACAACAGGGAAGCAAAATTTCTTTACAACACTTGAATGTAGGATGTGGTTTAAACTACATAAATATCGAGCATTAAAACAATTACATTTAAGGCATAACAATGATTTACATTCCAACATGATTCGTAAGAATAATGGGGATTCATAATTCATGCCTAGAAAGAAGGAAGATGGGTATCACCACTGATTACAACTTTTATGACCATATAGTATATCAACCAGCCATTTAGAACATTCCCTTTGCCTCCAGAACAACAGTTAGCCCTTGATACCATACCTCACATTTCCATTCCTCGCACAAAACCGTTCTTATGGCACCACCATAACATTGTCTAATTCAATGGAAAAATGGCAAGGAACTATTAGTTTTGTAAGTAAAACCCAAATCCCAATCCCTCCACATTTATACCTCGGTTAACCACATCTGCCTCACCTCTACTTAATGCTAACCCCATAGTCTTCTTTACACCATTCCTAGGCCATCTACCGCATCTACAATCCCACATGCATGCTAATCCTTATTCACAATTTAATAATTTAGTTCAAAAGAAGTCATTTAATAATCCTATTTCTAGAGCTAATTCTAAACTAACAGCTCCCCTTAAATTAAATGAAGCTAAGTTTCAAATCAGTCCAAGTTACTAAGCATGCAAAATTTTCCAAAAGTAACTCCAAGGAAATTGACTTAATTATACAATAGTCAAAAAATTCACCCCCAAAATATTTTCCATATCAAGTCATCCAACCTTGGCAACCATCAATTACCAAGAGAAATGGGACAGTCCTGAAGATGATGAGTGGATCCATGTAGGATGTTACCCATTGGAATCCCTCCATTTAAAACGATAAGTCCCACCTACATCGTGCAAACAATATTTCGGCAATAAGGAACAACCAATGCATAAGTTTTCATTTCGATAATTTAGATGCCCACATGCTAGATTCAACCCCTCTAATCGAGGATTGGGAAACTTAATGCCTACTCAACTAGACACACATGGAATCTGTGGTAAGAGCTCATTCATTTTGCAATTATTTCACTCACATTCTTTTTGCAAGTAGAAAAAGCATAGAAGGAAGTCATAAAAGGATAATGGAGCTCCCACATGTACCACTATTATGATTGTTGGCATTGACTATTTGTAACTCTTTGAGGCCCAATTTGTCTAAAAGCTTTACAGGTTAATCCATGGACAAGCCTCTCCTCGATGCCTGATCAGTTAAACATTTGAAGTTTTGTTGTTAGGGAAAGGTAAACAACAAAAAATCCCACACAAATCCAATCTACACTGGCAATATTTCAAGGACCATTTTTCCCTCATAACTATTTAATTGTAAAATCCTGGTGTGTTAGTATAACAAATGAAGTTAAATATATATAAAAAAAATACAGGGTGAGAAAATGTGTGTGTGTGTGTGTGTGTATAATTTCCAATAATTAAAATACATAACACAAAAATAAATTTATCATCACAAAAAATTAAAAGAAAAGGAAAACATTACACCCCATGGCCACACATGTGAGGTCACCCACACATGGTAAACCTCCTAACTAGGCATGCAATAACACCAACACTAAACATTAGACATAAGTTGTCAAATTTTGGCCATGTTGCACAACACCTGACATCCTTCCATGGTTGGTCCCCTATCCCCTTTCAATGTATGTGATAAAATATCCCTGCAACACAAACAAAATACATAGAAATCTCTATCCTTTTGGTTTTATTAACGACATCGAGACAATAATACATATAATGAAATCAATAATCATCATCCAAAATTAAGTAATTCTATCATCTACCATCATATCAATTAATTTGATTTTAACATCCATGAAATCATAATTCTACTCAAAATATCCAACATATGTATATATATAAAACGTGACATGTTAGTATAAAATCCGAATAATGCAAATCAACATATATAACTGTCTATCATGTCCATCTAGTGTATCATAATCAAAATATGAATCACAACATATCAATAGTCCAAATATTTGTATAGTCTATCATCTGCTGATCAAGATATAATTAATCAAAATTTCGAATTATCTATCCAACAATAATAACATCATAATGAAATAGTGTCAAAGAGGAGTGGGAACTACATCCCCCATCTCCTTCCTCTAACCACGCTTAGCTACAAAAAAGATTTGTAAGTTCAATATAGTCTAACGTGAGAATAAATAGAAGAGTACACTGCTGTCTTTCTTTCACAAGATAAGTGTGACAATATTTCTCAGCAATTCAATAAATGTTAGCTCCAAGAACAAATTTTAAATCCCAAGAACACTTTAAATGCCAATTGAAATCAATTTAAACTTGAAAAATGGGATGTGCATGATCAATTTCCCAGATCCCCATGTAATGCTTTCAAATAATACATCCACTTCATCCCAATAATGCAAAAAACACCTGCAAAAAATTTGACAGCCTTAAAATACAAACCTAACTCCGTCCTTTTTTTAAAATCCCATCATGACACTTTCAAACAGGGTATTGAGCAGCAACCACAGGTGAAATAAATACCTACCAATAATGATTCAATTCAAGTTGTGGTTATAGGAATCTAGTGAAATTATTTTTGAAATTTGTTAGGACTCCAAATAACATAAATAAAGGTCTAAATTCTTCCACTGATACCATAGAGTAACCCGGATTGAGGTGAAAAGAAAGAGTCATGTGACAAGACTTATCTTATCCCAGCAAGCCTCCAAAAAGCTGTAGACTCCTATCAAGTCAAAATTTACAATATCGATCAGAAGTTGGGGAAAGGGTACACAACAAAAAATCCAACACAATCCAATCTACATTCACAATATTTCAAATGGACCATCTATCCTCATAACTATTACAATTGTCACATCCTTATTTTAGTTAACAAAATAAGTTAGATGAGCTTGATTAAGACACATTATTAATTGTTAATAAAGTGACTACAATTTCCAACAATTAAAAAACAAAACACAAAATTAAAACACACAAAAACTTAAAAGAAAGAGAAAACATTACACCCCATGGCCACACATGTGAGGTCACCCCCATGGGAAACCTCCTAACTAGCATGCAATAACACCAACATAAACATTATACATAATTGTCAAATTTTGGCCATGTTGCAAAACACCTGACATCCTTCCATGGTTGGTCCCCTATCCCCTTTCGATGTATGTGATAAAATACCCCTGCAACAAACAAAATACCTCTCTATCCTTATGGTTTTATCAACAACATCGAGACTAATATACATATAAAATCAATAAGTCATCATCTAAAGTTAGCAATTCTATCATCTATCAACATATCAATTAATTCAATTTTAACATCCATAAAATCATAATTCTACTCAAAACATCCAACATAGGGTATCCATTCAAAACATGACATGTTAGTATAAAATTTGCAAATCAACATAGTGAACAAATCATCACATATGATCTAATGAAGATGTCTAACATGTCAATTTCCATCTAGTGTATCATAATCAAAAATCTCACAATGAAGTCACAACATGTCAATAGTTCAAATATCCGCATAGTCATCATCTACTGATCAAAATATAATACTCCAATCTAACAATAACATCATAATGAAATAGTGTCAAAGAGGAGTCATTCTTACTTCCTCCTGGAAGTCATTGAATATAGATGAGTAAATTGGGCTCAAATAAAGTGGCATCCTAATGTGGTTGAAGTCTCATCAGTACATATCCCACTGGACCCACACCTAGGTCAATCTCACAATGGCCTCAAAGGCCCTGGGTCACTGCACCATGATGGAGTTAGGGGCTCCAAGACACTTGTACCCCTACTCCTACACCTACAATGTGTCTCAATATTACCTGATCGAGGATCATGAAATGTACCTCCTAATGACATAGAAACATGAATACATCATGGATGCGAGACAAGCTGGGTAACAATGTTAGATCGATAGGATATTAAGAACCTAATACACTAAGATGATCAAAGGGACCCACAAACCTAGGAGTAAATCTTAGATCCTTTTCCATAATGAATAGGGATCTCTATGAGGTTCCTCGACACATAAGGAAACACCTTGAATGTGCCCACCTCAAATCTTACGATCTGTCCACCACTGATCTTGCATATTTATTATGTCTATCTCGAGGCCACATGTAATGTTTGTCAAATCATGACAACCTATTACTCCAGGATCCTATAATAATGGTAACTCAAGAGAAACCTTGTCCTCCAATCTGTCCATAACTCAGGAAGTCCTGCAATTCCTTCATACAGTGCCTCAAATGGAGCGAATACACTAATTAGAAGTCTAAAAACTTTTGTTGATAGTGGAAACTAAATAGATGAAGTACTCCTGTAACCTTGAAGAATCATGTATTCATGAACAGTAAATCCTAAAGTTCCATTTCCTCCAAGGATCTAATTCACTAGACTCTATAAATTAACGATAATCAAGGGTAGAGGTAGGACTAGAAGTTGATACTCAAATCTCAAGGTAACTTTTGCAAGATAGAGTCCAGAATAACAGGTGTACAAGGGATCATGAGTCGCAAATGATATTCTGCAGACTCAAACTTGCATAGGTAAAACGTTTTTAACATTAATACACAAGAACTTAATCCTATGTCTTATGATATTAAAAGTGGGATCTTCACCTATAAGATAAATGAGCCACTCTAATCACATTCTAACCACATAACCATTTGAATGTTGTCGTTATGTATTTCGAAGCATTCAATATTCAAATAAGCTATGAAATCCTCATATAACCCAATATATTGAGTTTAGGAACGTTCAGTATCGCATAAGAGAATCTTCAGATAGCATTCGGGTATTTGAGGCTCGGCTTCTTCACCTTCTATGAACTCTATACAACGATACAAAATATTAAACATTGTCTTCATGTAGCTCCATCCTCTATCCTTGGTATAACCTATGCCTCCCAAGAGGAGCATAAACCTCTTCTTCAACCTCTGAAATTCGAAATTACGGTTCACATGTGCCTACAACGAGGATCTTATACCTCAAACCTCCACCTTATGAGAGGATATTATCCTAACCTTATAGGGTCCGAATAAAGTGACCATCTGACTTCCAATTAAAATCCAGTTCAACACTTCATGTCCTCAAGAAATTAGATGATCGAAGTCATAAGTAATAATTCTTAAAACTCCTTCTTACTTTTCTGAGTGGTAGGAATTTGATCATGTGTGAAGATTCTATAAAATCATAGTCCATGTTAAGTACTTCTAACATGTGTAATTAAATTTTTGAATAAAAATGTTATTGCCATATACTCAAAGCATTCAACCATTTTTTCCTTGTCCTTCATCATGCTCCACTTGATCTGGGATGTTTTTAATATTCATTAACGCATGACTCTATCCAATGCTGCTTATTCTATTAAGATTGGTTTACGTGAAGCAATGATTAAGACTCAACGGTTTGGGAATCGGTCCATTAAGAATGAATTTTCTTGTTAGAAGACTTAAAAGATCTCCATGAGCTTGAATACAAGCAAGGAAGCAAGACAATATCCCTGTATCAATGATGGACAAGAGTCAACCTTTATTGTTTAACTTGAGCTCATAATCCTTGAAGTTCATCAAGACTCAAAGGCTTTATATCACTCATTCTGATGTTACATGCAAATATTTACATCCTGCAAAATAATTGGAAAATCATACTGCATACGAATAACTTCTTCCCTTTGGATCTAGCATGCAAGTGATGGGTTTTAACCCGTAGAGGCATTCCTTCAACATCCTGAAGGCCCGCTCGCATGTATCTACCGGTCAAAAACAAACTTCTTCCATTTCTACTAGTAAGACTTGTTAAGTGATGGGGTGACGCAAATTCATGATAAGAAGTCTTGAACAAATATTTGTCCTGTTAATAACCTAGTTAAGTCGCATGAAAGTACGCACCTCTGTCACACTAGTACGTGTTGGATTTATGGCAAATCCATAATGGCTCTAATCTTGGAAGGATCGAATGTGATACCTTCCCCATGAATATGATGTGACCCAAATACTGCTACCTCTGATCTGAAAGAATGCACACTTCTCTAGGTTCCCGTATAGCTACTAAAATACTCATGAAGACACTACAGGAACCTGACAAAGGAGCCTTCCCCTTGTGCTCCTCTCACATACGAGAGTAGATCAAAATGTCATCAAGGAAGATGAGCACAAAGAGTGATCCAATAAAATCTTGAACACCTCTTTCATCAAAACTCATGAAGCACAATGCAGGGGCATTCGTCAGACCAAATTTGAACAGTTATATGAACTCGTATCTGGCCATTTCTCGTACTAGAAAGTGACGTCTTATGTGAAATCTTACCTCTCGTCTCGCTAATCCTCAATTGAGTGATAAATGCTTGATTTAAGATATATCTTGAAAAATGGTATGTCCCCTTCATCTGATCGAAAAAATCATATGCAGAGGAAGGGGGGTAACGATTCTTAATCGTTACTTTGTTCAAAAATTCCTATTTGGTCCACACTGAGTTCAACATGCAAGTATCCATCCTTATTTTTGGCACAATAATATTATTGGTTACATGTTGCTAAGAATAAATAAATTAGGATAAATAAGGCCTTTCACAAGAATGAACTCTAGCTTCACCTTGAGTCTCACAAAGCTGTAGGGGTGGTCATCCTATCTGTGAGAAAGTGAAGAAAGTAAATTGATGATCGCTCCTGAAACTTGAAAGTTATTGAGTAGAAGTAGTATCTCACATGGGGGATTAAACCTTAGCAGCTACAGTATTGTATATTTAACATCAAGAAACACCTACACAATTATTGGTGATCATCAAGTAAAGTTGTTCCACTAGGCCCATACTCCTGATCCTATCACTACACCGTAATAGCATACAATATAGATACCCACGCATGAAAAGCACAATGCTTAAGCTACAAAGCGGAAATAGTATCAATAGATATGGGTATCAAAACTCCAAGCAATCAAAAACTCAAACAAAGAAACAATCTAGGTGTGGGCTAAAACCAGATAGAAACCATTCAAAAACTAGGACGTACTACAATAGAAGAAAGACATTAACAGAGGAAGAAACACTGTAAACGAGGACCACTCCCTGTGACTGCCTATAATTAAATATTATGTTGCAAAAAATATTTAAACCATCATTATCACCCTAAACACCACGGTCCTCCTGCACACCAAAAGTCGTGCGAATGTAGTCTTCATAACAAGGCCTTCCCACAAAATTAAAATTTTGAGATAATTGGGGTCAATGAGGGTAGGAGACATCTTGTTGGGCATTGTGGTGGATTTCATTGAAGTGTTATCATTAAAAAACTAAAACCACTTCTAATTTACCGATTTTTTTTCTAGTCATTACATGTTGTAAGAAAAAATCTTCATCCAATTCCACAGATTGGGGCGGTTCAAAGGATGTTTGATTTAGGGTTTCCAAGAGTGATACATCAGACATGAAAGTAGGGAAAGGAGCCATGTGATATAATATTGCACTAACTATCCTCCTCCTCAGGCAAATTGATGACATACCATCAGTTAGACCTATCATAACTCCCCTTGACAACACTCTTTCGGTCGTATTCCTCTTATAAGTCAATTAAACAAGCTAATATAAGCATCTTCTTGGCTAAATCCTCTTCTTATTCCTCTTCTAGAATACTTCTATTAGCCTTCCTAGACTATCAATCCATTTCATTGGATTGATTAGACCTCTCAAAACTCTTTCAAAACCTAATTTCTCTCTAAAACAGTGAGTTAACTATCCTAACCTAGGTTAATTAGCCCTAACTATGGTCAACCTCTTCTAAAACCTAGTCAAATCTTACTTTGACTTGCTAAAAGTGCTTTTTGGCTTTTTCTATTTGTCCCACATGCACCCAAATCTCCCACTTTCCCAAATGGAAAACTATAAATAGCCCACTACCCCCCTCTCATTTACAAGAACACTTCTTCCCTCTAACATAAACTATAGTATTATTGCTAGGATTAGGAGTTTTATTTCATTTTATTGAGCTATTTGCTTTATCCTTTACAACACACCACACACCATGGAGTAAATGGGAAGAACCATTGGCCTTGAAGCCATTAATGGTGAGCTCCCATTCTCTTAAGCACAAACTGATTGCTTAGATCCTTATTAGGCTCATTTATTTAAGCTTTCAAGAATATAGGGTAATTATATTTGTTAAGTTTGCTTGTTTGCTTCAAGGTTAATGTATGCAAAATAGGAATCCTTGTTTACTTCTTATCTGATGGTCCATTGATTGGTTTTGCACAAAGCTTTGGGGTCTCTTGAGTGTTCTTACCCCATTCCATAGCTTTTGCAACCTTTCTTTGAACACATTTGGCACGCCCGGTGGGACATGAAGTCCATCCTCCATTAATGGAGTCTTTTCAAGCTATTTATTTTCAGTTTCTAACCACTTTCATGTTTTCTAGGATAAATAGCTTGTTATTTACATGATTTCATATTTTAAGTAGGCTAAACCATCCTTGATCATGTATTTTTTATGGTTTTAAACTAGAAATAGGCTTCTTTGGCTAACAAAAAACCTGTTTGATTTTGAAAAAATTTCAAATTTCCATGACTTTTCCAGGTTTTTCAGGGGGTATGCAAAAGTGTCCTAGGAAGGGGTGCATCTCTTTTGAAACCCTAGTGTTGAGGTGTTGATCCAGTTTTACTACATAGTTGACAACTCATTTAGAATGGGCTCGTGTATCCGTCGAACTACAGGAATATCCGTCGGTTGGCAAGCGTACATATCACTCTAGATATGTTGGCGTATACTGGCCTACTATGTAAAATATTTTCATTTTGACCCATGGGCATATTAATCTAACCATAGGCATCTCCATTGATTGTTGGGCATCCCTGTGTCTCTGGATGCGTTGGTGTTTTCTGACCCACTATATTTTCTAATTCATTTTTCTTACAGGCATATGCCTTGGGAGAGAGCATACACATTGAAACCCTAGTGCACCTTTATGATAGGCTGCATAGGTGTTGTAGGCCCACTGTTATAAAAACCTTCCACACATCCACGTTGGTTGGGGCACATATCTATTGGTAGAGGCATGCAAGTGTCATTTTAGGCACACAAGTGTTTGTGTAGATAAAATTTGAACTTTATTTCCCCAAGTTGTAAGATCATTTTTGTCAAATTTTTAGAGGTTTTAAAGTCTAACAAAGCAAGTGCAGGGTGTTGATTACTTTGTTTAATCTAGCATAACTTAAGAGTTTTTCATTCCTTAATTAAAAAAAGGTTTGTAAAGTGTGTATGCTCTCTCCTCGCACCTTTTAGGTGATCTTGGAGATCAAAAACACTTGTACAACCTTTTGTGACGTTTAAAAACACTTTTTTTATGCTTCTAAAAGTAAAATACTTTCCATATAACTTATTTTAGTGGAATTTTCACATTGCGTATGCTCTTCCTTCACACCTTTCGGTGATCTTAGGAATCAAAAGAAACGTGTAAATTCCCTTTCTTGATATCAATATTCAAATGGAAAATTACTAAACTCATCTCGTACAGGGCCTAACGCTTGTCAAATAAAAGGCGTCAAAACGAGACACAAACCTTCTAATACACGTGTTTTCATACAGGTTACCTAAATGGTATGCTACTTAAAACCACATTAAGTTAAGCAAGATAAAAAACACACCATTCCACTTCACACTATATTTTCAGGTTTCAGAAACGGGTACGTCCTTACCCACTCAACTAGAACATAACCCCTTTGGCATAATGCCTTAAGCTACAACAATGGGGGTGGTTCTAGGAACCCTAAAGTAATCCACCGCTAAGTAACCTCACGAATGAAATAGGAAGTGCTCCGCTTACCCACTTGACTAGTTTTGCATTGTGACTTAGAGTCAAAGTTGTCTGTATCATGAACCCAGTGATAGTAAAATTGAACGCACTAGTTGCTAATTGTATAAGAAGGGGGTAAATTAAAGTCGAGATACTCCCAAATCAGTCAGTGTGACTCTTTGGGTAAATCATGCTCAGTCTTAGACAACTTGTGACACCTAGTTAAGAGATATTATTAAGGAAACCATTTCATCTTGGAGCCCACTTTGCTAGTCCATTGTCGCGTCAAGCCATCACGAAGTGACGAATCGCGTGGAGTCTACACCTTGTTTCTCGAATAAGGAAAATAACCCACGAAAGTTTGAGCCAAGTGTTTTTCATCATGAAATTAAACAACACCCCACTTAGCTCAGTTTCATTCATGCCTTCAGGTGAGGAGAAACTCTTCCCAAGTGGCACTTTGTTTATTTTCATCCTTTTCATCTATACCCTTGACTTCTCACCACCCATTTTTTGGGGTGAGAAAGGAAGCATACCTCACGAATTTTATCAAAGATAGTACTCACCACTTTTTTTTCCATTTACTCCCATCCATATTTGCGGATGGGTTGTTAAATGTCTAAACTACACAGGTATGGTTTCATATCTTTGATAAGTTCTTTGATCTTGATTTCAAGATCGTCTTCACTACTGCAATTTTGGTTCATATTTTTATCTCTCCTTAGGTTGATATTTTTTTCTCTCATTCTAGTCACACAATTTTGGTACTTACATTGGGTTTTTAGTTTCTTGAAAACTTGATATAAGTCTCTTTATTTGTGCGGTTATGTTGCTCATGCAACTAACAACTTCTTGTTATACTCTTACTTCGTTTCATTTTTGACATCATCTAAGTCTTTTTGAGGGTGTCGATATTGTTTTATATACTAGGTGCCAAAAAAACATCATCTTGATACTAACACCTTGCTTGCTCAGTTAATGTATCAGGATAGTGTTGTTCTATACATATTTGCAACTTCCATTTTGATGTAGAAACTTTTAGCCCATCATAACAATATTGAAAACTATTTTTAGTATACCTCGTTGAGAGATCGCATTATAGCCACTTTACAAATCTATTTAGGCCCTATTAGAATTCTAACTTGACCTACCAAGTATTGATACGGTATTGGATCACTATCTACTTTGGGATCCTTTCACTGAAATCATAGTTAGGGTATAGACTTGGTAAAATGACAATTAGAGTAATAGTTGCATTTGAATGTTCATATGAGTGTTCCTTGAGTCATAAAAACAAACTAATGATAACATTAATTTTAGAACTGACGCAAACATACACCTAGGTTACCCACCATAAAACTTCAAATACATTTAGATGGAATTATAATCAATGAACTTTTGGCTAGTGATGCCTAGAATCACAAAAATGTCATCCAAACAAAGTGACTGAGACTTAGGAGAGAATCCTTTTGAATCATTCCCATTTAGTAGATACAACTTAGTGCCTCTCTTTTCAAAAGTTAAAGAAAAAGAGCCATTAAATGCAAGAGTGGTCCTCGTGATCACATAAAATACTTTTACATGGCTTGCCAAGAGGTTTCATACAATGATAAATTATTAATATGACTCTTCCCTTGCATCCTGGGAGAATTGGGATTGGAATAGTTCTATAGCATACCCAAGGGTTCCATTACAATGTGGCCCACATTAGCAAAAAAATTTGTACAACATTATTCCTATAATATGGAAAATGATATCATAATGAACGATCTCTGTAATATAAAACAAAATCCTAACGAGACATTTGTAGAGCTTTCTACAATGATGGCGAGGGTTGGTAAGTCATTTCTCTTATGCCTTGTCAGAAAAAATATTTGGTAATCCATATTTGTGCCTAACTTGAACCCAAAGATAGCACTTCCATTTGCAAATGCATTGTCGCTCTAACTTTGAAGAAGTTATATGAGAAGGGAAGTCAAATCAAGAAGGCCCTCATCATCGAAGGGAACACTTAAACCATTTTTTAGAGACAAGAATGAAGTAAAATCATTATATAAACTGAAGTTTTTTAAATCAAAACAAACATGTCATTGGGAATGGCATTACGGAATCCAAAAGAGTCCAAGATGTGTAGAATGGGCCGCTTTTAAAGCTTTCATAAGGACCTCATCGCAAGGCACCTAACAAATGTGAGTTCATGCCATTAACAAAATCCCTATCTACCATACTGAAATAGTTAGAAAATGCAAACATGGTGGAATACCGAACCGTGATGGTACCATATCAAAAAAATGCCCCAAAACCCATTTGGTTCAAGGAACATGAGTACTGTGACTTCCACCGCATTAAAGGGCACAAAACAAATAGATGTCTATGGTTGTGTCATTACATACAAGACCTCATTGAAGAGGGAAATATCATTGTTGATTCCCCCCAGACTCAGGCCAAGGTCCAAATGATAAAATGGCTATCTTTAAAGAGATTTTTCCTAACCATGCGGATAAGAAGAAAAGGAAGCAAAATCATGGACAAACCTCCAATGATTATAGGACTGCCGCTTATATTTATCCCACTAATGAAATTCCCTTCGATTCTCTCATAATATGTATTTGTTCATTTGATGAACAATTCAATACTATCAAGATCTTAGAAAATAGTTACACAGTAGGGACGAGACACAGTTGTTTAATCATACCAAATTCCCTGCCTATCCCTCAGGAAGGTCGGTATAATTTTATAGACCAGTAGAGAAAACACCTGTTAGGATATCCATTTTAGATCTCCTTAAAATCTCTACTACCCTTAAGAACATATTGTAATAAGACACTACATAGCTTAGGAGTCTCAACCGATGTAGATCCCATACACCTCCAAGCCATGATTGCACCTTGATGCTAATGATCACATCACTTTTGATCATGCTGCAAACCCACGTAATGACCCAGAGCATAACTTACCCTTATAACTATAAGTAGTTGTTACCCATCACAAAATTAAGAGAGTACTTGTGGATGGTGGATCTAGTCTAAACATTTGTACTTTGAAGCTGGTTAAGTAGCTAGGCCATTCAGAAATTGATCTAAGTGCCAAAACTATCATGATCATGACCTATGATAATGAGGATTGAGAATCAGTAGGCACTATAGTGATTCTAATGGAAGTAGGGCCAACTTTTCATGATACAATGTTCCATTTCCTTGACCTGGATCTAGCATACAACATGATCTTAGGACACCCATGGATCCATGTCATGTAGGCCATTCCTTAAATTTCCATCAATATATCAAAATGTGCCACAAGGGATAGATAATCACCATTCAGGGTGATCCAGAACCATTTACACATTATAGAGCCTTGCATAGTTTTTCTTGTGCAGCTTATGAATGCCCTTTTATAGACATTGTTATTCCTTTGCAAAGAGAGGATATCAAGGAATGTGTGGATCTAGATTCACTCACTCCTTACAATCAAGAATTTCTGTCACTAGTCAACCCTTTCACATCATACGAGGTAACATCAGAAAAATATGGCCCAAACAATCTGTTCACCCTTGAACAAGGTTTATTAATATCAGATTTATCAGTGTCTCCTAGGACACGAGGAAATCCCTATTTTAAGTTCAAAAGCACTCAAAAACGGTGCCCTAAACCATTGGAGAAATTCATTCCTAGTGGTTTTTTGTTTGAGGAAAATATGTTAGGGGATCCTACTAATAGAGTGCCAAAAGGAACCATGGCTTCATGCCATCAAGAACCCCAATATTTCAAAGGCTACCACATGATGTTTGTCATGGGTTAAAAAGGGCTGGGATGTGGAATCAATGCAACAAGGGTGATTAGAACCCATTCCTATCCCTCACTTCAAATAAAATAAACATGGTCTAGGAATACGACCTCACAATGATCCACCATTTGAAATTAATGCCAACCTCTTCTGAATGCAAGAGAGATTCATCTCATTCTGATAGTGATGCAGATTCCTAATGTAGCCTCTAAGGATCTTGTACTCAACTAACCATATTCATCTGACTCAGTTGTCCTTACCTTATCCCAATCCAGGCCTCAAAATCAATTGCCAAGCAGCCCTTGTATATCCTAAACTTATAGATTGGGATCAAAAATTTCACGTGCCAATTGAATTCTTCGAGAATGATGAGGCAATAACATAATTCATGGGACTCCGGGACTCTATTCCAATTGGAGATCATAAGAAAGGATTTGTAATTCAGCTAGACACCTGTGCATACTTTGGAGAAGAAGTAAATATGTGTGGATGCTTGAATAAGAAAGTTGTAAACAAGAGTAAGAATACTTTAGAGAAACCTTGTGTAAGGAATAAACACCAGTCTCATAGTGATAAACTCTTTAAAGTGCTCGTAGATAAACAAAATCAAGAACCTATGGATCAAATGAGCTATCCATTCAAATATGATGATGAGATACCTAAGGAGGTTGACCTTACTCTTCCCCCTGATCCTACATAGATGGAGGATGCTTCTAAGATGCTTGTGGAAGAAACCATCAATGTGAATGTTGGCTCGGAAGAAGAACCAAGAATGATAAAGTTGGGAGCTTCACTCTCAACTCAAGAACAAAAGGTTTTTGTAGAGTTGTTAAGAGAATATGGAGATATATTTGCATGGTCATATGTGGATATGCCTAGGTTAGATCCAGATTTAGTCATGTACAACCTCATTGTACACCTAGATACTAAACCCATCAAGAAGAAGATGAGAAAGATGCACCCTACAATTGTACTCCTTTTCAAAGAAGAATCGGAGAAATTATTAGTTGTTGATTTCATTAAGCCCATTAACTACTCAGAGTGGATATCTAATATAACTCCCTATTCAGAAGAAACCTATTGGCATAAGAATCTACACTGATTTCCATGATATCAATAAAGCATGTCCTAAGGATGATTTCCCCTTTCCTAACATTGATATGATTATGGATTCCACTGCTAGGTTATTAAATGTTGTCCTCAATGGATGGATTTTCATGTTATAACCAAATTCTGATTACATAAGAGGACCAACATAAGATGACCTTCATCACTCCTTGGGGAGCATTTTGTTACAAGGTCATGCCTTTCATACTCAAAATGTCGGGGCTACCTATCAGTGTGTAATGACTTTAATCTTCCATGACATGATGAATGACATCATGGAAGATTATGTTGATGACATCCTAGCCAAATCCAAAAGATTAGAAGAGAGCACCCTGAAGTGTTGAGACGTATTTTTCAGTGTCTCTGAGATTATAAGGTTCGCTTGAATCCTAAGAAGTGTTTCTTTGGTGTCTTATCAAGAAAATGCCTAGGTTTCATTGTTTCACAAAGAGGGATAGAAGTGCACCCTGTAAAGGTTATAATTATCACAGAAATGCCACCACCTACCACTCTCAAACAATTGAGAATTCCACAAGGGAAAATTCAGGCAATCCATTTCTTTATTTCACAACTTACGGATAAGTTCCACCCATTTACACATCATACTAAAGAATGGATGTAGCATTTAACTGGGGACCATATTGTCAAAAAGCATTTGGATTACTAAAAAAATACCTTATTAACCCACCTTTACTCATACGCTGCCTACCCCAGGAGAACCTCTCCTCTTATACATCTCTTCTACCCAATTTTATATTGGTGTATTGCTTGCCCAATATGATCTAGGCCATAGAGAAAGGGTAGTTGAATATCTTAGTCACACCTTGATTGCCTACAAACTCAATTACCCACAGATTGAGAAAGGCCTTCCTGGCAGGTTGTCTTCACATTTCAAAAACTTCACCATTATCTCCTTAACAATAAAAAAAACTAATATCCAAATTTGATCCTCTCAAATACCTTTTATCCAAACCTTCCCTTACAATATGAATGGCTAATTGGATCAATATCTTGAGTGAATTTGATTTTGATTTTTTGAATCAGAAATATTTGAAGGGATAGGTATTGGCCTATCAGTTGGTAGAAACTCCTCTACTAGGAATGGAACCTTTGTGTCTGGACCTATCATATGCATCCATGATGTATGTTGAATAATCTACAGAGTGGAAAGTCCATTTTGATGGATCATTCACCTTCCACTGATCAGGGGCAGGAGTACTACTCATCACTCCCACATGTGAGGTTATCCCAAGAGCATTCCGTTTGGGATTCCCCTACACTAATAAAATTATGGAGTATGAGGCACTCATTTTTGGCCTCAAGATAGCTATTACTTAGAATATCCAACAGCTGCGAGTCATTGGAGACTCCCAACTTATCATTAAACATGTTAATGATGAGTATAAGGTTAAGGATGAGAAACTTTTTCCATAAAAGAAGTTGGTTGAGACCTTGAAATAATATTAGGCATAGATTATCTTTGAGAAAAAACCAAGGTCACATAATAGATCAGCAGATGTTATGGCTACCATTGGATCTCTCTTACGCATTCTACCTCAGGAGATAAAAATTCCCTTCTTTGTAGAGAATTTACAAATACCCACATACGACTTGCTGAAATCTTGTTTGACATGTGAAATTGTTGGTCCCTTTTCCCCTTGGTATGACCCTATCCTATAATACCTATAAGATGACACATTTCCCATGGACAATACCCATTCTGAGAAGAAATTCCTTATCTGCCATATAGCTCACTTATACCCTCCTAAGAGGCACCCTCTATTGTCTTGGCTACAACGGAAATCTCCTTCATTGTTTGGATGTTACTGATTCAATCCATGCTATTAAGGAATTACACGGTGGTAGTTTTGGAGCACACACTAGTGGTATGGTCTTGGAAAAGAAGATTTTAAGGGTAGGTTATTATTGGCTTACCATGGAAGTAGATTTTTGTAATTTCATCAAGAAATGTGACCTATGCCGAAATTAGGGGAACTTGATACATGCGCCACCATAGGATTTATAACCTATCGTAACACCCTGGTCGTTTTCTAAATGGGGCTTGGATCTCATAGGGAGGCTCCATCCTTCTTCTTCTTCAGATGGCCACACCCACATTATCACTACCACGGAGTATTTTACCAAATGGGTAGAGGTTGTGCCTCTTACTTACATCACCAGTCCACGAATTTCTAAATTCATCATGAACCATATCATATGTCGTTATGGTATCCCTTCCGCCGTTTTCAATGATAATGGTAAATCCTTCAAAAACAAAATGGTTAAGAATCTGTGTCAACATGTTTACATATTCAACTCAAGTGGTCTACCTCCTATTACCCCCTAGGGTAATGGAAAAGCCGAAGCTACCAATAAAACCCTTATATGAATCATGGAGAAAATGGTAAGTAAGACTGACCATAATTGGGACTTACAGATACATCCCGCCCTCTAGGCCTATTGAACTTCCATCCACACTCCTACTGGTGCAACCCTATAGTTCCCACTTCCCTTTGACACCTTTTGACACTAATCATGACACTGTTGACTATATTATGGACGTTATTATAGTTTTGATTTACTATGATGTTAAATCATGGAATATTTTTGACTTGATTCAGTTATGATTCATGATGATATACTATTGGACATGGTTATATGATGGATGTTGTTCAGATTTGTGATATTTAGATATTGTGAGTAGACCTAGAAATGGAAAATTATTGGATGATGATATAGTTGTTGATAAAACAATAAATGATATTGTTAGATTTATTTGATGTTGTTGTGATTCATATATCTAGATGATTTTGAAATTTTAATTATATTTATATTATTTTGTATGTTCTGATATGGCCACGAGGCTGAAGGAGGTATTTGTATTTTTGCAAGTTAAAAATATCACAACAAACATGGGGGGATTAGAGACCAACCACATTGAAATTCTAGATGAATTCAACACATTCCCATGGCAACTATATTTGTTGTGTGTGTTTGTATTTTTATTTTTTAGGGATTCCCATGGCGGGAATCACCTTTAAATGTGACCAAGGGATTTTATGTTTTTCTTTTATTTGGTCCCTTCTGTTTAATTTTTTCATGTGTTTATTTTGTGGTTCACTTACCCTTTATTTATTTATTTAATGGTGTGTAAATATTGTGAGTAATCATATTGTTTAGTTAATTAATTAAAAGATGTCATAAGAATGTAATTAAAAGAGTTGTTGGCCATGTTTTAAAGTATTGTAAGAATGTGTAAGTAATGTGTAAGTGACCTTGTAAGTGATGTGTAAGTTAACTTTTGAGTATGAAACACTCCACCTTCTTGGAAATTCGAATTTGTCCTTGGAGGCTGATTTGTTAGGCATATGGGACAAGTTAAACTTGTCCCATACCTCTTAAATTTACATACCAACCTTTCCTATGGCTGGAGGGTTAAATTTAGACCTTTTTAATGCATTTTTTTACAAGTCAAGTTGAATGTTGTAACTGCACTTTTCTTACTAAATTTAATTTCAGTCCTTATGAGGTATTGGATTGTTTGAGTGTGTAAGTAAATTTATCATATTATTCACCCACTTATTTATTATGCATTAGAGAATGAAGTTGAATTTGTGTTGGAGTTGAGGATGTGTGAAGTGGCATCCTACATGGATTCACCTCATCCTCTTCTCTTCCCTCTTCTATAAAATTTGAATTGCTTGCCTTTTTTTGGGTTGCTTCACTTTTGGAGACTTCATTTTGGGTGCATTTTTCTTGCTGTTTTGGGGAGCTCTTGCTTGAAGAATTGTTTGGAAGATTGTTGCATGCTTGTGCTTGGCTACTTTGGATTGCTTGCATTGGGATAAAGCTTGTTGTTTTGGAACTTGGAACAACTCCATCATGGAGAGGAAAGAGCTTGGCTCTTGAAATTCTTTTCTTGTATTTGTGTAAATTTTCTTGTGTGAATGTTTTGGTACTTATTGTGGGCTGTTGGGTAGATGGCCTGGGAATGGTGTAGGAGAAGACTATGGGGTTATTTTTGTGGGAGACACAAGTTGTTTAAGGAGATATAAGGGTGGAGGGAGTTGGGGATTTGGGTTCCACCTTACAAAGAAATAGATTGCATTTGTTTACTCATTATGGGGTGCCATACGAAGTTGGGGAGATATAAGAAAATGTGAGGAATAAGGCGTACTTGGGGGAGGCATAAGGGCATGACAGGGTTTGAGATGATATTCATATATATATATATATTTGGTGGGTTGTACTCAGGTGGTGATAGCTAATTTTCCCCTTTGGGAGGCATAAGCAGCATCCCCCATAGCTTCTTGATCCTTTGGCTTGCTTGATGAAGCCTTTGTATTGTTTTTCATGTTTTAATGTAGTTGTGAACTAAGTTTTGTTTTGGATTGTGTTTATTGTGAAAATTTTTCTTGTATGTTTTGTGGAATCTTTCTGTTGCCATGAGTTGGATCACATCTTTTATTGCATTGTGTTTGGGGTCGGGGGCCAATGAAGAAGGATGGATTATCCTCTTCTTTGGATGTCTTGGTTGGGTGGACAGAGTTTCCTTTATCCTACTCCTGTTGTGATCAAAATAGAGGAATGTGAAGAATGCATGTTGCTATTCTGGAACTGAGAAAAGATAGTTTGAATGTCCCTTGTGAAATGAAATCTCATTGTAACCATTCCCTCTTGAAGTGGATGATCTTGTAAATGTTTGTAATGGAAATATGTTGTACTGATTGCAAGTTGTATATTGAAATGTAAAAGAGTTATACTCTATATTCTATTTTGGAAAGAATGTGAAAGAAACATATGTGTTTTTGTATGTTGCATTTTGAAACCGAATGGAAAGGAAGTTGTAAGAGTCATTTAAATTAATGGAAGTAGTTTTGTCTTGTCCATATGTTTTTATTCCATTGGAAATTTGTGTTTAGCATACACTCTGAAATCCCTATTTGAAAGTGGTAAAGTGAAACACATGAGAAGAAAATGTATTATTTTGTTCTATATATAATATATGTATTGGAAGGAATAAAAGAAGAAAGGTTGTAATGTTGCATTTTGGAATCTATATAGGATTGCAATACCTTTCACAAATTGCATTGTTGTATTGAATCTAATCATTTCATTGTATTGAAATATTTGTTTGAATGAAGTAAATGTGTATGAAGGAAAATGTAGAACTCTGTCTCTGAAATGTGTAAAGCTGGAAATTAGAATTGTATTTTGGATTTTGAATGGTTGGAATTAAACCAACTAATGTGTTAGATTGGAATTGGAATGTAATTATAAATACTTGGAAGAAGAAAGTGGCAAATAGAACCATTAAAATTGGATCCTTGTTTTTTGTAGTTTCAAACTGGCAATTATCAGAACAAAAAAATTTACAATTCGAACCTGCAACAATAAAATAAAAAATTAAATGATTAAATTGAAGTAATAGGCCCAAAAAGAATCCAATTAGACGAAGACACTTAGACGAAATATTTCAAAACTTGGCAAAATCAGGCTCAAACAGTTTTGCAGTTGTTTTATTGTCAAGAAATGAAAATGTTCAAATTACAACTCTATTAGACAAATTGAATCTTGAATCCTTCCTTAAATCCATCTAATAACATGCCCCCATGTCTATTTGACATGTTCAGAGAGGAAGGAGTTCAAATTGAATAAATCTCACAAGTTAAAATTTATCAGTCCACACTGTAAAATATTGCAGGCCGTTTTATTAAAATTTACCCCTTAAACTTTATCAAAATCAAGAATTAATGATCTCTATGCAAATAGGACATTGAAAGCTTTCCAGAAAGTCCTCATTTTCCCAAAACCGAGCTCTCTATCAAAATTTATGGCCTTCTGAAGTTTTTCTTCCTTAGCGGGCCCGTAGGCCCAAAATTTTCCCTTAAGGACTTAGGAAAATTTTCAGGAAAATTTTCCAAATTTTCCCCACTGTCCCACCAGCCACAATCAATCAGATGTTGCCACGTGGCACCATGAGGTGTCCACAGTGGGACGGATCTCCTTTTAACTTAGCGCTCTCAGAAATTTTTGGGAAAATTTTTATAACTTTCCCTGCCATCCCACAACCAATCAGATGATGCCATGTGGCATTATGAGGCATTGGTGGTGGAGCGAGTCACTTTTTCCTTTTTGTGTTTTGGAAAATTTTGAATTTTTTTTCCATGTTTTCCCCACCATCCCACTGCCCTGCAGCCAATTAGGAGCTGCCACGTGGTATGAGGAGTCGGCGAAGGCACAGGTCAATGTTACTCTCTTAGCCCTTCGGGGTATTAAGTGAATTTTCTCCTTTCCACCCCATTTTTCCCCGCACTGACTTAGGGATTGCCACATGTCCCTAGTGGACTTGAATACCTGCAGGAGTGTGGGCACAAATGTGTTTCTTTACGCCACGGGAAATTTTTTCCAAAAGTCTCCCTGCGGCCCGCCAACCCACCCTTTGAAAAAAAATTCACCCCTTGGCTTGCAGGCCTGCTCTTGGGGAAAATTTTCACCACAAGGCCCACCTGCCCATAACTTGAGAAATAGGAGTTAGGAGGACTTCTTTATATCAATGGAAAGGTGAGGAAATTTCCTATCCAGTGGAAATGTTTTAAAGAATTTTTAAATGCGTTAAGTGTGAGAAGAATCAAGTTGAAACTTTAATCCTGTTAAAGAGTGGGTATGGTGATGATTTACCCTCTAAACCTAATTGAACCTTATAACCCTATATTTAGGACCTTATGACCTGTAATAATTGTTAAAAAAAGAAAATTATTTTGACATGGATTAGAATTGTTCTAGAACTTGTTAAGTGATAGTTGTTGCCTTGTAACCTGGTTGGAAACTCTTCTTTAAAAAAAAATTATTCCATAATTTTCCTAACTACTCCTAGGTTGTTTCTTAGGTATCAAGTGGGTTATTTTTAGTGGGTGTTACAAACCCCATATTCCCTAGTTTCTAAAATTGAAGCTGTCATACCCTTGGAAGTGGAGCTTCCCTCCCTGTGAATATCTCTCTGGGATTACCTAGATAAACATGAGGACTATAGAGTACCTCGGCTAGAAGATCTAGAGTTGTTAGATGAGAAGTGGATAAGAGTGCTTAATCACCTCAAGGTCTACCAGTATAGGATGTCAAGAGGGTATAAAAATAGATCATTCGTCAAGAATTTGATGTAGGTGATCTAGTGCTAAAATAAAATTAGAAGAATATTGTCAAAGAAAAAAAAGGGTAAGTTTGAGGCTAACTGGCTAGGGCCTTATGTGGTAGTTGCCAAGTATAGATCAGGAGCTTATAAACTAGCATATTCAGATGGTGAAGAGCTTCCAGAACCAATAAAATCCATGCATCTTAAGTGGTTTTATGCTTAAGCATGACGAGAATATAAAATAATAACTAAAAATGGAAAAACAAAGAAAAAGTAAGCAAAACATGAGAAAAATTGAGATAACAGGTCATCCACATGTGAAAACCACACAGTTGTGGTGTAGTTGGGCAGGTCTTTGCGTGAAAACCAGTTTCTGGCACTTAAGGAGGATTCACCAGTCACAATTTACTCTTGCATTGGGACGGTAACCCTCACCACTTTCTAGGGATAACTTTCTTTGTTAGGTCTAGGGACCCTACCAAATCCATCTTCGTCGAGCCGTGATCTGGCTTATTTACTCTTCTATCTTCATGAAGGATGTACCTTTGTATATTCCCATCTAACATTGTGGGAACCTTTGCATTCCACTTTCTCGTACACATACATGTGACATTCTTCCTTTTTTATGTTCCCACATCACATTGGGGTATCCACGCTTCTTTTTCCTTGTACATTATTTTCGAACATGACCTTAGAAAATACAAAAACATTTAGAAAAAGGTACACCAAAAACCTAAAAATTCATAAAATATCTGTTCTAGGGATAGTACTATACCAACGTTAGAACATTGTCTTGGAGAAAACCTCAAAAATAACATAAATGGTAGCCTTGAAAATTTATCTTTCTAGATAACCCAAAAACCTAAGAAAATATATCAATGGTATCCTGCAAAAACAACGTAATAGTTTAATTAATTTTAGTTGTTTGTTTGTATATTTTTTATTGGGAGTGCTCTTTTTTATGTTGTGTAGTGGTTCATTTTCTTATCATAGATTGAATCTTGTTTGATTTAATTGTGTGTGGCATTAGGTTCATTTTTAGCTTGTGCTCAGTTGTAAAAATTTATTGTATTTTCCATCATTGTTGTGTGCTATTTTAGGATTCATTTTACTTAGATTGAATGTCAATTTAGTGTGTTATTAAAGTTTTCTTGGGTTCATTTCTAGTTATTTATTGTTTAGGTTGTGTTGTTTTGTGTATAGTTTTTTAGTCTTGTTAACTTTCTGTGTTTTCTGCACTTTGATCACATCTATCATCTATCATTTCATCACATATAATCATAATCTGGTACATCATATATACAAAAATGATAAGTTTTACATCATGCATGTATACTAAGCTAATCATCACATATTGTATCATCAATGGGGGCAAGAGGGGTTGTGCATAATCACAAATCTATCCCCCCACACCAATATCATCTAGTATCATCCCAAGTGCTAGAATAGAAATTAGAAACATCCCATAAAATCCAAAACATATGATACTATCTGCAGATATATCATCAATGCAAAAACATGAAACATAAACATCTCTAAGACTAAAATATGTCACATACATAAAGAAAGAGAGAACATACATCATGATACAATCATCTACAGAACATAAACCATCATCATAAGAGCATAATCAAAGCATGACATAACAATAAATCATCGAATGTTCGTATAATACATATATAAATGTCTATCTCAAAATCAGGTATACATCATCGATACAATATGCCATCTAAAAAGGGCATGCATCAAAACTCAGCCTTCATCAAGAGGCATCAAAATAATGGTACATCGATCAAAATCAGCCTTCATAAGAGGCATGTATACATATAATACATCTGTACAAAATTAAAATGGAGGAATCAACCACAGCTCATGCCCTCTCCAGGGATCTTGGCTCCATTTCCTGGGGGACAGAATAGTGGTGGATGTGATGGGCCTACGCCAGGGGTACCACCCTACTATTGTCTATCTGGTTGTTGTACAACTGGCTTGTGGACTGATCTAACTAAGTGACCTGACCTAGCCATGATCTGGAACCTATTGTACTCACACCTAGCTACTCAAAAGGTGCCACCCACTGCTCTGTTGGGACTACTCTGAAATAGGTGGTCCTATAATACAAGGCCTCGTCACTAGCCCTCATAACATCCTGAATCATATTGGCATCACCAAAAGTAGTGGCTGCCTAAACAACAGTGTCTCACTCTCCTACCAGTCGGCCTCTATCAGCATAGGCCTATCGCATGGCAACGGCCTCTCAATATTTTTCTGCAGTGATAGTCTACACCTGGGCTCGGGCTTGGTCCCTCTGAATGATAAATCCCTATGCATGTGTCCTGGGCATGATCCCTCTATGTGAAACCATCTGCACCTGAGTCTAGAAACTAGTGTAAAAGACTCAATATCTGAGCCCCTTACCCTGCCAACTGACTAATCTGGTGCTGTAAGGTTACACCATCCCCACCTGAGTGGCCTATGCTCTAGCTTGATCCCTCTCAGTTGTCAAGACCTATACCTAGGCATTGGCCTGATCTCACTCTATTGTAAGGGCATGTACCTGTGCCCTGGCCTCATCTCTCTCGTCGCCACCTGTAACTAAATGGCTATCACCACCTATAATTATTGTTGGAGCGCAGCTAACTGTCCATCATCACCACCAACCCTTGGAGTATGAGGAGGTGGACCCTGCTTTGGAAATACCTACTGTAAAGGGGCATATATCCCCACTGGAATGCCTACTAGAGGCAACTCTATATCTAGCCCTTGAGTGCATGTCTCTACCTGAGTCAGGGTCCATGTCTCTGAGGCTGCTGTAATGGAGGACCATGTCCCCCTCCCCTAACATGATGTTGGCCATCAAGTGGATCATCATCATCATCATCATCACCACACCACCAACTCCACCCTCATCACCATTAGGAGGCCCCACCGGGGGTGCCCTCACTCCTACATCATAGGCCACTCTGGGAATGGTCAAGCAGCATGAAATTACTCCATGGTACCATGAGGCATACTCTAGTGTACAACCAGGATCTCTAATCTGTCTCTAGGGGTACCCACATGGCTAGTACCACATGTAAAAAGCTAGTTAAGGCCTTGCCCTTAGCAATATGTGGCCCCATATCAAAATACTCTTTGGCCCTGCGAGCATACCACATATCTAGCCCAGGTACATCCTGGGTAATACCAAGCTGTCTCTGGCACTTATCCACTCTATAAATCTCCCACATATAGCTGCGGCTTCCCATCATGAAGTGCTCAACAGTCGCAGTGCTGAGCTCTAGGCCATCCTCTGGCCACTGAAAGTGTTTTTAGGGCCTCCATACCACGACAGCCTATTGTAACTCATCCAACTCACGGTGGTAATGGTAGGAATCTCCTATATGTGGCCACACATCATCTCTAATTGAAACCCATCCCGTAGTAGAAGGCTTATCTAGAGCTCGAGATCTCAATGCACCTACAGAGTGACCAATAGTAATGTGGTTCCACACCCAAATCTACAATAATCTGGTCAATCCTACCATCTTCTGATGGTAGTATGTGATCAAATGGAGGTCCCAATATAAGTGTGATAATATGCACTAACCCCAGTAGTATGTCTCCCCATCAATCAATCCTCATATCACTCCAAGGAGACCAAGTGGAAAGGAAGCACCGGTCTTTTTAGGGAGTAAAACTCCACTAAAAAGGCCATCATGTAGACTACCACACAATCAAGCTCTAGATCCTCGATGCAACATGACAATCTAGCAGTCATCCCATGATGCGGTATCATCGTCAAGACACCAAATAGCTCAAGAATACACCAATCAATGTCAGGCTGGTGATGGGTATACTGAATAGCTGACCCTGGATGGGGACCCACATGATACACCATACGTCCTCCAGTGTAATCATGATCTCTCCAATCAGGATCCAAAAACACTGACTCTCACTGTGTCACTTATAAACTATGGCTATCAATAGGTCATGATCCAAGGTAATTTATGGCATATCAGCCATGTAGGACAATCCTGTGATGTATAGAAGGATATCTAATATCCTCCTATCATCCTCATCAAATTATGCCTCTATCGCCGCCAGCCAGCCATACCTCTCGTAGGTATGCAGAATAGGTATTATTCGCTGCAAACAAAAGAGCACATGTTAGGATCTAATTTTCTATCCACTTCTATCTAATTTTCTATCCACTTCTATCTAATTTTCTATCTATTCCTAGCTAATTTTCTAGCAAAATTCTTCTTTCATTCATCTAATGTACTAATTTTCACCTTCTTCTACAAACCATCTAGTCTATTTTTCATCTATACTTAGCTATTTTGGTTGCAGGGATAAATTCCCTCCTTTCCCTAGCATGTGCGCCTCCACTTCGAAACTTGCACCTGTCTCGGGTATATGCACACCCAACACATATATGCCTCTTCTTCGACACATACGTTCCCTGCCCAACACATACACTCCCCCCCATTTCTACCTATTCTTCCTATTTCTACCTAGAACTCATGTGCCCCCAGTGCAACGCATACACTCACCCTTTGACGCGCACGCGCATGCACATCCTTATTTTTCCCCTCCCCAGGCACATACGCCCCCCTTTTCTATGGATACGCGGGTACGTACCTATTTTTCAACACATACACATACGTGTACCCATTTTTCTGAATGCATGCACATGTGCATCCATCAAATCAATGCATGTGCACACATATCCATCAAAAATGCCAAAAACTACTCTAAAAAGACTAAAAAGCCGCATTAAATGCATAATTAACAAAGGAGGGATATGGAACTCACATAGGGTCCGTATCATTGGGTCCCGAAGAAAATCTCAGATGTGATCTTCCCATCTCTATCTACTCGGTATTCTCGCCATCTCACTCCAGGGCTATCGCTCTCACTCACGGTAAAAATTCGCAAGAACTCTGCTACAAATGAACTAGTTGTGATTGTTTTACCCCCCCCCGGGTGGGTATATTAGGCTGTCGCGATGCCCCCAGGGCATGTTTTCTCCATCATGATCACTCTCGTACTTCTTCTTCTCACTGATTATTTTTATATCTAAAACGATTATTTCTACTTGTTTTCACATGCTGGAGCACTCAGTGCCACCCTGTGGTCACTTCTTCAACCCAGAATGATTTACGAATATTCTAGGCACCATTTTCCTATCATTTCTCTTCTATTTTTCCTTCCTTTTGCACTCGATGATTATTTTTATAAAATAATTATTGTTGCTTGTAATTCTTCTCACCAGGGTATTTGTTTGCTATCTGACACCCTTTCCTTCACCATTAGGAAGTTATGCATGCTTTTAGGAGATCTTTGATCTCTTATGTAAATTCTTCTGACCGATCAAAAATTTAAAAATTATAAAACCATCCAAAAAACCAAAAAAATCGTAAAACTTTGAAAATGGACTAAAATTGGTAAAAGGCTCATTTACAGCTGAAATCTGTGTCTCTCACATGGCACTCATCTCGTATCTTGTTGACATTTTCACATGTTTTGAAACAATGACTCATGGATCACCTAACTCTACAATCATTTTACAAAATCTACACTACTTACTTTGTCTGTACTCTGGGGCACTATCAGTTGCTTGGTACTATTTTCATCATGCACATTGCTTTTCCATTGGACCCAAGTGTCCTCCATCCTTTCCCTTGCATATACAAATTTCTTGGGGCATCATTTTAAACCCTTGTCATTTATCAGAACATTTGGGACTACATCTTGATAACAAATTATTTGTGCAACTATCTTGAATGTTGTTGGTTTGAGTGTGTGTGATTGTACTTATTTCCCTGTTAGATGAGTTTGTTTACTTCTCGTATTGCATTGCATGTTTGTATGTTACATGGAGTTGGCTATTTTAGTAAGGGACAGTTGTTTGTATCTTGGATTTTCATGTTATTTTACGCTTCCATTATATGCTTACATTTTAATAAGGGTCGATGATGAGGATGCTAAGAAAAATGATGATTAAAAATTGTTTGCACTAGTTTGTGGATAGCTCAATATCCCTCTTTCTTGTTGTTCTCTAATCTTCTCTTCACACTTTTCTTTCTTCTGTTCTCTTTTCGATCATCGATCGAGTTCTTCCATCACCCCATCGAACACTCGAGGGGGCATCCCTTTAGCTAACTAATTTTTCTTCTACCCCTTTAAATTTTTCTACTCATTTATGTTTGTCTACTTTCTTTGAAGTGACGTAGCTTATGTCACCCCAAAGAGGGGAAAATGTAGACACCTGTAGTTTGATCAAAGCACTATTACTCTTAATATTGCACTAACTATCCTCCTCCTTGCAAATTGACGACATACTGTCAATTAGACCTATCTAACTCCCCTTCCTTACGACACTCTTTTGGTCGTATTCCTCTTATAATTCAATTAAATAGGATAATATAAGCCTCTTCTTGGCTAAATCCTCTTCTTATACTCTTTTAGGCTTCTTCTATTAGCTTCCTAGACTATCAATCCATTTCATTAGATTGATTAGACCTCTCAAAACTCTTTTAAAACCCTAATTTATCTCTAAAATGAGATTAACTAGCCTAACCTAGGTTAATTAGCCCTAACTATGGTCAACCTCTTCTAAAACCTAGTCAAATCTTACTTTGACTTGCTAAAGTGCTTTTTGGGATTTTTCATTTGTCCCACATGCACCCAAATCTCCCACTTTCCCAAATGGAAAACTATAAATAGCCCACTACCCCCCTCTCATTTACAAGAACACTTCTTCCCTCTAACATAAACTATAGTATTATTGCTAGGATTAGGAGTTTTATTTCATTTTATTGAGCTATTTTCTTTATCCTTTGCAACACACCACACACCATTGAGTAAATGGGAAGAACCATTGGCCTTGAAGCCATTAATGGTGAGATCCCATTCTCTTAAGCACAAACTAATTGCTTAGATCCTTATTAGGCTCATTTATTTAAGCTTTCAAGAATAGAGGGTAATTATATTTGTTAAGTTTGCTTGTTTGCTTCAAGGTTAATGTATGCAAAATAGGAATCCTTGTTTACTTCTTATCTGATGGTCCATTGATTGGTTTTACACAAATATTTGGGGTTTCTTGAGTGTTCTTACCCCATTTTCATAGCTTTTAGAACCTTTCATTTGAACACAGGTGCCTTACCCTAGTTAGCATGATACTAAGGGCACTCTCTCCAATGATGTCCATGCAAACCACATCCATAATAAGTACCTGGTCCTCTCCACTAAGTAGATAGTCCTTAGGTGGCCTAGTAGTCTATGCTGTAGAACCTGATGATCCTGTCATAGATAGATGTGGGTGTTACAGTAGATGTACTCCTCCTTCTGACATGTGCTCGAGGTGGATCTTGTGTCCTATTGGGCCCCCTAGCTAAGGTCCCATACTATGCCCTCTCTGAGCATCATGGCACTGATGGAGGTTGAATGGATGGTCGAGTTTGTTACTGTTGTTATGAGGAGGATTAGGCTGAAGGAAGATTGTGCTTGAAGTGTGTCCAACATGAGGAGGAGGAGCTTGATCCCCTCGACCTATTATCCTGTACTTCTATTGTATATTGCTCCTCACTCTGTCAGGATCCTATTGAGTCTTCCCCCTGTTTCCTCTGCTATGTAGGCCTTCTCCACTTCCTCTGATAAATTATACTGGAAATGAATGTGTATTGCCCCTCCCAAGTCTAAGTTCAAGCCTCGAATGAACCTATGAACCCTAACATGCTCATCCTACACGTAGTCTACGTATTGAAGCAGATCTAAAAAATGACCCTCATACTCTGCTACCATCATGGAGGCCTATGTCCGTAAGATCATGAAACTCATCGATCCATTGCTGGATGAATCTCATGGATATATATCTACTCCTGAAACGCTCCTCTAAGAGCTCCCAAGTAACTTTCTCTGAATCCACATGGAGCTTCTTCTCCTCAGTCCTCCACTAAACTCTGGCTCCATCTCTCAGAAGGTGGATGGAAACATGAGCTTTCATGTTGCTAGAACAAGGACATAGCTTGAAGCATCTTCTCAAGATAACCAACCATGCCTCTTCCTGAAATCCCTCAGTATCTCTAAAAAAATGAGGTGGGTGTAACTTCAGTATCTCTCTAATGTGATCTATGTCATTGGACTGTCAAAAACTCTCTCTACATAATCATCTCTAGCCTAGGGCTCCTAGACCTATCTCTGTGCCTTGTACCTCTATCTCTGTGCTCCCTAGGGGTGACCCATGTCTAATGACTCCACGTGGGAGTTTATCTACCCTATCCTCATCACTATGAGATGTGAAGGTGCACGAGCCTCCACTAATGGCTCTTTGTCCTGTCTACTAGGTCACCCTCCTAAATATCCTCCGCGTATAGCGGCATTAACATCTTGTAGTGTCTATCTGTAATATCTAAGGAAAAATAGTTGCTACATCTGGATCTGGGGGTGGTAGGTCTAGGTCCATGTAAGGAACCCCTCATCTGGTCTACTACTCCTCCACAGACCAAGGCAAGAGTTAGTTCATCATCATCTAAGTTTTGTTTCAGTTTTCTAAGTTTTCTATTTAAAAAAATATCATGCAATGTTGTGTGTTCTAGGTTTAGAGTTGTGCTAGGTTTACTTGTTTATGTTTCATGTTTCCAAGTGTGCCCGGGTCCAAGCATTGAACCCACGGCTCTGATACCAAGTGTAACGCCCACAAAATTCCCACACAAAACCCAAGACAACCTAAAAGTTAAATTGGAAAAATTACTGAATAATTTTTTTTTTAAAAAAATAGTTGCAATGTTTAGTTAATTTCTCGGTCAACAATCTATCGTTTTAATTAACAATTAAGTTATATTATTTAATCTCCAGTTTGGTTTAAAAATCTCCACTTTTATAATCCTTATTTAATTTAATAATGTAGATCAAAAGTCATTTAATAATTTATTAATCTAGGGCTAAAACTAAACTAACCCTCCCCTTAAAATAAATACAAATAAATTTAATCATGATTAAAAAATATTGCCTAACTACTAAGGGGTGAATTTGATTTTATTAAATACAAGGTCATGGATTTTATATTTAAGAGTCACCAACTAATCATTATGGATTATAAAATAAATTTAACTTCTACACCACTTAAGTGGCCCCATTCAAAATTTACCCATGCATTTTATTTAAAGGCATTCTCACCTAACTCTCACCTAACTTTTGTAGGAATTTTTTTAGCCATTGGATGGATTGAATCTGAGGCCCTTAGATCTAAGGATTCAAACTAACCCTAATCCTCTTTTAGGAAGCTTTTATTCATTCCTTTGACTTATTTCCTCATTTTTTTTTTTGCAGGTTTTAGGGAAGGAGAGGAAGGGGAAGAAGGAAAGGAAGCCATGGAAGGATAATGGAGTTTAACTATGGATGCTCCCATTTTTTTTTTATTTCCATTTTACCCTCCTAGGGTTTGGTTATAATTTTATTTTTGTTATTAAATCTATTTCATTGTATTTCCCTATTTTGGTAAATGGGCATTTGCAATCCTATTTTAACTAATCTGGATTTAAAATTTTTTCCACTACTTTATAAAATGCATATTATATATATATATTAGAAAATATATATTTTAATTAATATATTTAAAAATATTTCAAATATATATACAATAATATAATATGTGTAACATTTATATATATATATACATATATAACATATTATATTAAATCCTAGTGGCAATGGGTCACGCGACCCCAAATAATAATAAATTCCCATATTATTATATTGGATCGATGGGGGTTGATATATTATAATAGGTCACAATTCCCCACTACAAGTTAAAAACAACCATATTAGGGTATTGGGTCGGGGAAGTATCCCCACCTAAATACCATTATATTTTTAAATGGGGTTAGGGGATGGGGTCACCACCCCCAAACCCATTCCCTTATTGTACAGTTTATACAAATATAAAATCACGGGGATCACCATTATAACCCCATACACAATACATATATATTTTAACTGATTATTTTTTATTTCAATTTTATATGAATTTTTTATATATAATATATATATATATATATATCATGTTATTGAATTATCAATCCACACACACAAAATAATTACAAAATTTATTTTAATAAAAATAAATATATATATAATATTTAATATTTTTGGATATTAATATATTAATATTATATAATGCAATTTACATCAATAAATTTTATAATGTGTGTTTTTTGTGTGTTTACAATCATTAAATTGTAACTATTTTTTTTAAATTAATAAAATTAAAAAATCAATAGAAAATAATTTAATTCAAGTCTAAAGTTTTCTTTACAATTATATTACATTCTATATAATTGAACGAATTAAATATAATGTATAAAAATTTCAACTATTTTTCTTTCACTTTCATCATAAGGAATTAATAAAACTATTTTTTTTTTTCTTATTACAATATATGCCTTTCAAAATGACAACCATTTCACAACAACAAGTTCAATTTTAACAAGATTCTCAATACTTTTAAAATGAAACATATCACACTTTGGAAATATTGAATACAACTTAAACTTTAAAAGAATGCATTTCCATTTCAACTCATTTCAAATTTTCTATTTTCTTTCAAAATACAAAAATTTTTCTCCATTAACACAATGAAAAATTTGTAATTTCATTTCACAACAACTAACACATTTTCACAAAACCAACATAAAATAAATTTCTCATTTAAAACACTCTTATAAGAGTTTACAAGTTATAGGGATTTCCAAGTAATAAATATAACAAGTTTTTCAAACATACAAATTTACAATCTTCCACTCAAAGTGGGAATAATAAAATGATAAATTACAACATAAATAATTTCAAAAAGGCCAAAATACAAGTCTCCATTGCATGTCTTCTCCCAAATTGTAGCTTCAATCTTGCATTGTTCAATATTTCAAAAACTTGGATCACAATACAAAGAAAAAGGGGAGTAGGTGATGCACTCTCCACCCAACCTTTAATCCAATAAGGGGAGAATCCATCCCCTTATTGGCCCCCAAGCCCCAACCAAAGAACAATGAGGGATCTTGAGCAACATTTGACAACTTTTTACAAGAATGGCTTCCACAAACAAAATACAATCCAAAACATTCAACACATCTAAATGGACATACTCAACAAAATTTACAACTTTCTCAAACAACACATAGGATTGATATCAAACCAAAAAGGAGCAAGGAATATGGGAACCACCTCCTTTTTCCTCCCAAGTGAAGTAGGATTTTCACCCAAAGCCTCCATGTGCACAATACAACAACAAAACATCCTTATCTCTCCCCTTGCAAGTATGCAAAATATGTCCATGTTTTCCTTTTCACTCCCCATAGGTGAAACTCCCAATCACACTCCCTTCAAAATTCATGCCTCACATCTCCCTTTTCCCTCCCCAATGGTCCCATAAATCCATCTCCCACACCCAAATTAAGGAAACTACCCAACCACACAAAAATAACCACATTCACAACACTCATACAATACTTAACAAGCACAATTTTCACATCTACAAACATAATAATAAAAAAAATCAAAGGTGGAGATCCTACCTCTCCATCAAGCTTCCAAGAATCTTCACTCCACAAGTTTTTGACACCTTCAAGCCAAGCACACTCCAAAAGAAACTCCAATAAGCTCCCAATTTCCAAAAATGCAAAAGAAAGAAAATGAACAAGTAACCCCAAATCCATCAAATTCCATCAATAAATAGAAATGGGATGTGAGGATGATGAGGTGGCTCCATGTAGGATGCCACTTCATCATTCCTCCATTCCAACACACAAGTCAAACACCATGCCCAAGACAATAAATGAACATGTAAGACTTATGACAAGCCCACATGACACTCAAACTTGCACACCAAGCCTACCAAGGACAAATTAATTGTGGTAAGTAGGAAAGTGCAATTATTTTCACCCTTTTACACTCCAAAATGCATAAATAAGTCTAAAATTAACTCCCCATACCATAGGTATGGTTGTTGGGTGAATTTAAGAGGCATGGGACAAGCTTAGCTTGTCCCACAAGCCTCCAAAAAGGCCTCCCAAGTCAAAATCTGAATTTTGAAGTTGGGAAAAAGTACACAACACAAAATCTAACACAAATCTAACTACATCCACAAGATTTCAAGGACCATCTACCCTCATAACTATCCAATTGTCACATCCTTATTTTAGTTAACAAATTAAGTTGGATTAGCTTAATTAAGACACATTAATAATTGCTAATAAAGTGACTACAATTTCCAATAATTAAAAATATAACACAAAATAAAACACACACAAAATTTTAAAAAAAGAAGAGAAATGAACCCCCATGGCCACACATGTGAGGTCACCCCCATGGGAAACCTCCTAACTAGGCATGCAACAACACAACATAACATAATGACTTATTGCATGCCCATGATCTCAAAAACATTTGAAAAATTGATAAGAATAAGTACCATAGAAATCCCATAATATAGTTTCTAAACTACTTTTTTTTTTAAATGGTTAAGATTAAGAGGCTCAAACTTTGTGCGCACACAAAGTATGTCTATTTTTGTGTAAAAAAGATAAGAACCTATTGTGTGAGCACCCCCCATTTTTTGAGTTGTATAAAAAATATTCAAATCCCTTTTGTATAAAGTTAGCTAAGACCATACACAAGGTCCCCTTAAATTTTCATAGTTTTTGGAAGAATATATAATTTTTTATTAATTTTCAAACTGTACATATCCCGAAAAGGAAATATTTGTGTGTGTACTCCCATAACTTTGAAAAAAAAAGTGATTTTTTTTTTTTTTTTTTTTTAGTGCGCGTAGAATGGAGTTTATAAAAAAGAAAGTTTTTGTTAATTTGGATGAAAAAATCATAAATTGTGCACCAAAACATATGCATAGGTTTTTACAATAAAATAAGGCACTAGTAAAATAAATTATGGATGAGATCCTTAAAATAATCAAATTTTAGAAAGAATTATATTGTCATTAGGGTAAAAATGAGATTGACATCGTAGTATAATTTATTTTTGAATATTATGTTTTAATGCACAAGTTATAACCATGGGGTCCACACGTAAAACCCATGTTATTTTTCTTTCAAACACATTTGGAACTAATCATGCAATACACATAAAACCTATGGTTTCGAATTCCAAGCAATGATGGATTGGGAGCTTATAAAATAAATTAAGATGAAATGCGAGTGCATTATGTGACCCATGAACTCTCATTACCAACTTAACATTTCCAATGTGGACATATGCCCATTTGTGAGGGATAACGTGGAGAAACACATTTCAAAACCACTTCATGCAAGTGCGTTTCCTCTTGGTTAACCCAAGCCGTAACACATGACATTATAAAAAGTGACCTAACTCATGTCAAAATCACTTCCCTCCAAATTCACATAACATAGCGTAAGACCGAGCCATAACGCGAGCATGTTATGGCCAAAACATAGATCCCACTGTGTCCACTCCTTGGCCCCTAATCTTTGTGCATACTGCCAACAAGTTGTCTAAATTTTTGCCATGTTGTACAACACTGACAATCCTTTCGTGGTTGGTCCCCTATCCCATTTCCATGTATGTGATCAATGTCCTGCAATACAAACAAAATTCCTCTCTAGGCCTTATCGGCCGTATCAACAAAATTGAGACTAATATACATATAAAGATCAATAATCATCATCAAAAATTAGCAATTCTAACATTTAACATCATACAATTAATTCAATTTTGGCATCCATAAAATCATAATTCTACCCAAAACATCCAACATAGGGTATGCATTCAAAATATGACATGTTAGTATAAAATCATAATATTTGCAAATCAACATATATAATTGGTCTATCACCACAAGCTCTAGTGCATCATAATAAAAATGTAGATCACTAGCATCTCAATAGCCCAAATATCCGCATAGTCCATCATTTACTAATAAAAATATAATACTCAAAATGTTTAAGTATCAATCCAATTGTAATAACATCATAATGAAATAGTGTCGAAGAGGATTGGGCACAATAGTAAGCATGAACATTTGTTTGCAAATAATGAATTTTAAAGTTACTATTAAATGGAATCAAAGTAGAAAATTATTCACTTTTAATAAATGAGAAATTTTAAAATTATTGTTGTGACATAACATATTTAGGTTAGCATCTTTATAGAGTTTCATGATTTGATAATTTTTCTTTAATTGCCGGCATTGATAATTTTGATATTACATAAGGTAAGAAAGAAGGGATTGTGGAATTTATTTCCAGTGGCCTTGTAGAAATAGATACATCATTAGAGACACATCAGATAAAAAGATGAAACATTGAAGAACAAGAAGAAGACCTCTACCAACGATCAGAAGATATTGAAACCAAAAATGTTGAGAGAAAATCCTTAGGACCAAGCAAAGAAGACCCATTGAATCAAACCAAAAAACTAATGGCCAAACATTTGAAATCATAAACTTAATAGATCTAAAACCATGTCTTCTGTGGACTACTGAAGAGGCATATTTCATGACAATTTTTCCCTTCTTTGAATTTGGCCAGACATTATGTTGATAGGCATCAATACCAATGCCATCCACCACCGATCTCTGAGCCACACTACCCTACCTGACACCAATTTGACCTTCCTACACATCAGCCCATGTGCCTTCACATGGGATCCATGATCTCCTCCAACCAATCCCACTTAAGAGCCTCCAGGATGCCCATGTCATATTGGAAGTTGAACTTATCATGGATTATTATTATGAAAGTATTTTTAATTTCTTTTGGTTGTTTATAGTTGGACACTGCATTTCTCTCCTCTTATAAGAGCATCATCCTCAATGTGACATAAAAATGCCAAGCTTGAGGAGGGTACGTAGACAAGAAATTCAATAATGACATAATTCATTGTTAACTAAAGAATTGCCTATTAGTTAGAACACAACCATAAGGAAGTAAGGAAATTTGATAAATTCTTAAAATTTTAATGTTCTGTGAAGGATTGCAGTTCTTTTTTTATCTTAGTATTTCATTTTTAATATTTTAGTTTTCTTATGTTCATGGGTGCCCAACAGAACTGACATCACAATGATGACACAAGAACCAAACACAACACTAATGGTCCACAATAAGACATATCTCTACATACTTCTAGACTATATCACATCACAAGAACTCAACAAACCATGAAAGAACATACATGATCTCACACATAGTACTTCTCATATACATGCCCCTTGAACAAATGTACTCATAACATATACATACTATAACACATGAATTCCCAACATCTACACATACAATTGTTTCACACAACTCGTACCCATAATTATAGCTACATAGTGTCAAGATGGGAAAAATATCACAAGACATAAACCAAACTCACAAAAGTACACATAAATCATAACACCAACTCCATACACCTCCCAAAACATCACAAAACAACTCCATATACCTCCCAAAGCATCACAAAACAAATACATATACCTCCCAAAGAATCACAAACAAAAAATATAACTCCCAAAGCATCAATCACACCCACACAAATCTCTTATGCCTCCCTCAAGTCTCTTATGTCTCCCTCAAGTCTCTTATGCCTCCCTCAAGTCAACAAAACAACTAATAAAGAAATAAAATAAAGATAAATTTTCCTTTTCGCTCCCCAAAAGAGGTCGGTCACCCTATGGCCCTAGGCACATAGAGTCCAGACACCTCTAACCCAAGTGACATAATAACTCATGGTTCAACAACCCACTAGTTATCTGTAACTCCTTGGGGCATACCCCTATACAATGAAGCAGGTCCATAGGTTCCACCACTCCATGGTGAATCCCATGACCCTATTCCAACACATTACGACATTAGAACCAACATAACAATCCATTTCAAATGCCAAGTGGAAAAAATCCCAAGCCTTGGGCTAGGCTATAAAACTTTTAAACTTAAAAATAATATTTAAATATAAGAAAAGAAAATTGCTAAATAGCCATAGTTAGTGCAAAAATATGCATGTTAGTGCAACAACCAAATAAATTCCCAAAACATAAGAACATGTCAATAATGAAAATTGTTGGTTCATGTAAGAAAAGATAAATGTTCAATTTACAAATAAAATATGTATATAGAAATAACACATTACAATAACTATGTGGCCTTATATGACCACCAAAGGGGTACTCAACGAGTTGCTTGGCACTCAGACATCAAGCCTCAGCTCATAAAATAACATATCAAATAATACAACTGTCATCATCTCTGTCTGAATCATCCCTCCACCACTTCCACAAGGCTCAACATAGTCGTAACTACACTTAGGTTGAATCCATATGATAACCATATAGGGAGAGAGAAAGGAGTACAATTCACCATCTACTGAGCCTAAGGTGTCCACAAAACACAATATGCATGACACCCATTGAGCAAGTGCCATACATACCAAATGAACAAAAGTGGGTTTTCAGCCTATGTAAGACTCCACTTCCTATCTCATACTTGGCTCGAGTGACTGGTCAATGGTACACATTTCCTCACTCCAAACATACACCTTTTACCAATTTCCCTTAGGGTTGGTTAGTGTAGGGTTCACAACATAACACATAACTACATCACTAACACAATGGTGATTCACACAAATTAACCATAACATCTTACGCATGGTATATATATAGGGTATAACACAATCATTACTTTCACGGGTTATGATACATCACATTACCACATACTGCACCCAAAGTGCAATCACTATACAATAGGGATCATACATTCACCATATGCCCCTAAATCATGACATGAACCATCACATATTACATGAATTATACATATGAGGAACACAATGTCTAACATTACAACATATAGTCAATTGCAATTACAACATGGTGACACACACAATTCATCACAACACGGTGACAACATCACGATACAATCCAATTCACTATACACCAATTATGTCATGCAACACATCAACACACCTACATACCAATAATAACAAGAAACTCCAACACTCCGCAATCCACAACAACATTATTTTCACACACACCAAGGTGGTACATCACACGTGAACTCCTCATTGAATCCATGAAAAGGAGAGTGAATACTCTCATCACAAGCACATCAACATGATAACAAATATGCACTAAGTGACATGCACAACATGTGCATTCATAATATCACAATTACAACATTGTTCACATCACACTTATATCACATTACTCTTCCAATCTCCACCACCACCATGCAAAACCATCACAACTCCAATCTGTCCCAGAGGTTTGAGAGCATGAACCTCACTCTGATACCAAATGTAACACCCACATTTTACACACACAAATACAACAGTAAAATACCACGATAATTTTTTTTGACTTACATTTCTCACTACACAACACCACAAGGGCTCTAAGTAGAGAAACTCAACAATGCATAAGACACTTACATAAGTCATCGACTCACATAGACACATGACAACACCATATACATGTCGATGCCACACTTTCCCCAATGAACGAATGCTAGCAATGACCCAACCACAAGAAAAGGACTCAAGGATTGGCAAACCCACAACACATCATTACCATGATTACATCTTAGTTACGATTAACATTCCAAGAACATTATTATGCAAGGATAATTTTATCCTTTTTCCACCTACAAGATTCTTAAATTCATTTCACATTCAACTTACAGTTCAACCATTTAAGTTGGCTCTTTATCCCTTACGAAAATCTCCATAACTTACATAATTATTTGGCATATTTCAAATTGCATACAAAGTTCCTAATTCTCTCATTCTTATGTTAAGATTATGTTTCTCAAATTTTATACAATGTTTAAATTTTACCCTTACTACATAAGTGAATCTGACGTGATGTCAAGAAAGAAATCTTAGGATTTAAGGGAGATTTAGATTCAAGATACCTTTTTCCCAAAAACATTCTTCGATCACGGTATCTTTATTTCCCTACCATAGTTAATATAGTTCAATAACTTGTTGAATCCATTCAATATTTCCACATCAAGAAATTTTATTTAAATTTATATATGTATATGTATACTTTGTTTTCTCAAAATTTGATCTCACCAAGGGCAATTCAATTTTTATAACACAAGAAAATGTTTAATTGAGTTATAAGGACTCCAAGAGTGACATTATTCCTAACCTCAAATCTCGTTTTACTCTTATATGCTTTACTCTTACATCGCATTATGGTCTCATTATTAGCATTGTTTTATAACAAAAGGAGTTACAGAAGTATTTTCTAACATCTTGAAGAAGTACATGATTGGAAGCATTATAAACTACACATGAACCACAAGTGATTTGTGTTCAAGGTAAGATCCCATGTTTCTGCATTTCACGATTCCACATGTGAAATTTATTTTATTCTTAATGTCATAAAAAGGGAATAACAAGGGATTACGGGACCAAGTTTTTGGTTTCCTGGGTTCTCTAAAGTCAACATATTTCAAATCAATTTCATTTGTAAGGAGTTACTTACCATTTTCTACCCACAAGTTAACCCCTTAATTAGCCAAGGTTTGGTTTAATTCCAATTGCACCTAAGGATCTACACCCAACTATATATGAGTTTAAGGTGAGAGTACATATTTATGCCAAATAACCTTCATGAAAGACCAAGGTGTTATGTTGTTAGTAACCAAGGTAACACATTTATCTGTGAGGAACTAAAGAGATCATTAACAAGAGTTTAAGTCATAGTACAACTATTTCACTAGCTCCATTTGTGTCATCTGGATCCCACAAGGAATTCATTCGATGATGAAGTTAATTTCTAGATCTAACTTCGTAAGACTTGGTAGTCCACTAGGATCCTAAGGAAGTGTTAGTTCTACTTACACCAGAAATAGTTTGACCATGTCATTCCTAACCATCAGGTTTACAAAAATGTCACTAAACATATCGATTATGATGATAACACAAACTAGGGGTCTTATTTACCTAAGCTAGGAGGTTCCATCGATTTACTTAAGTTTCAAAAGGTTGGGCTAAGAAATCATGCGAGAAGGATGACATCGAGTGTAGAGATTGAAGTTTATCCTAAGGTTTTAGTTTTCCACACTAAAAGGATTCACGCATGAAAGGTAGTTATACACGAGTCTTATACTAGGGTTGAGTGTTTCATTTAGATCTCTTTATTACATTTACAAGGTAAGAATACAACACACTAATTAATTAATCATCTATTGAACACTGGAAATGCACTACAATATTTTAAATTCAAATTCATTTAACATACATATCCAACTTTTACAATACAAAATTTGAGGATCAAAATAACACTCATGTGTGGATGAACATCCCCTTAAACCCTGACATCTAAAATATTACAGAACTTCAATTATAAACCTTTTCATACTTCACAAATGTTGAAATTTCCTCTATACAGTTTCATTTAATATATATATCCAGCCCTCTTTTTACCATATGTAAATATGAATAAAAAGAACACCTTTAGTTACATGCACATTTCCCAAAGCACCCCTAAAACTAGCATCTCATTCATATTGCCAAATTTCAATAAATAACTTTACTGTAACATAACAATACATAAAATTTCCTTCTATTAACATACATAAATTCTAACAATATACAATGAATCACACCCACGTTGTTTCACCATCTTACTTGCATCCTGCAAAAACATGTGAGCATGAAATCAACGATAAATCGCTGGCATGGCATCCACCTAGATCTAGCATAATTAATGTTTTTAGTTTCCCATTTACATAATAATAAATAATTTGCATTCGAAAGAAAAGGTTTAGAGACATGTATTCATTTCATTTCATTTCACTACATTTCTTAACCAAGGAGAGAGAAAGAGATAGGGAAGAGAGAGAAACACTATTTTCCCAAAAGTCAAATTTCACACAACAAGTCACAAGATAGAGTTTCAAACAATTATTTACAAGTGTCAACAAGTTTCCATGGTGGTTTGGTAACCCAATGGGGGTCCTATAACTTTCTATTACGTTTTCCTGTTAGTTGTAAAAAGTGTTCAATTTAGGCTCAGAGGCTAAGAAACCACTTTCAAACGTTGTCTTCTGATGAGAAAACACACCACGAGTAAGTTTCTACATGTCCTCCTATACACCAAGAATTCATAGGAACTGACAAAATTCAGAACTGGAAAACGGTTTACAAATGATTGGCGAGTTTTCTGAACCCATCAGTCATAATTGTCTAGTTTGACCTAGTCAAACTATGAATAGAGGCCTACAAAATTCCTTTTCCAAACTATCAAGAATAGTGAGTTTTTCCCTAAAACTGAAGGTTCTAGGAAATTTTCTAGTAAAAATACTAGAAATGGAGTGAACAAGGGCTCCTAGAGGAGCAGTGAAAAGAGTGCAAATAGTCACATGAGGTTGAGCTAATGCTTGATGTGACTCTCTACATAACAAGGAACACATATGACATTTGACATCTTTTACGGGGCTCAGAGTGTTGTTTTGCAAGCCTCTGGAATTTGTACATTTTCTAACTTTGCAAGGTAGGAAAAAAGGTTGTTTTATTTGACGACATCATCTAACTCTTGTTGATACCAGAAGATACAAGCACTTAATTCAGTTACTCTAGTATCATCGTATAAGGTTATGGTAGTGACCACATTTAATGTTAAAATTGAAATAAACAGTTTTTTCAATCACATGATGAAGTTTTATTTCTTTACACTATTTAAAATTTGGTTACATATCCATTTGTACAGATTATTTAATGGTTTAATGTTTCTATTATATTGGAAATGAAGAACCCAAATTATGAAAATTATGAAACACACAAATTATAGAGGAGACCATTCCTAAAATCTGACTCGAAGTTGCCACTAAGATGAGGGTTCAGGTAGATCCATAGTCACAACCAACACAATCACGTAATAAAAAACGTGATTTCACTAACGGAATGCTATGAGAATTATCGTAGCCTTACAGTAGACTCAATGAATGTGAAAAAATATTGAAGAGGCTAAACATAACCACAAATTAATTATCTTATCACTTCAAGGTTACCTTTGAAAGTGGATTAAACATAGTACCATGCAATATGTAACACAATAACCATGCTTACAGATAACACAAGATATGCAATGAGAGATACAAATGGAAGAATATGAACACAAGAGAGGATTGTCTTTTTTTAATTCATTTTGTTGACTAATCCTATTGATTGTTGCAAAAATTTGCATAATGCATTACATGCAGCCCATAAGAGGCACAAAATAATGCTAGTTATAAAAAGTGGAATGAGATGTTTGTATATCTAAAATCACATATGATTCACTATGTAGATTCCTCTTGAGAAGATTAGGGAGGGTACAAAGTAAAATTATCTCAATTCGAGATTATACCAACCTCCTTATAATATATAGGAAGAATGAGAGAAGGGGGAGAGAATAACTAAAATTACTACTTTGACCACCCAAAATTACATTGAATTCACCTGCAACAATGATGGGTGTCACTGCAAAACCCATACCTCTATGTACTATGCCTTGTTGGGCGAGAAGGGAAGGCCATACTTCATCATTGTGGTAGGTGAGAACCATGGACGTAACCCTAAAATGGCAGACTATATTTCTTACATTTGAACAAATTAGTCTCACTTAAACTTAAGATATGGAATTCATAACTTTGGATGTTTAGTTTTCTTTTTTATGTTTTGGGGATTCAAAGTTCCAAAACTCTGAATTGTGAAAACTCAGAGAATCCATGATGTACGAAATTCAGAATTTGGGTTTCAGACTTTTCACCTTTCAATGACCTTTAACAAGTGTTCACTCATCCAAATCACCTTGAGAGTTTTACGAATAAAGTCCCTGAAATCTAACTTTTAAAATCCAAAACCCTGAACTCCGAAAGTCCAAAATCGAGGCCTCGAAAAATCTAAAAGACGACCACTAAAAGCTTCCATGAAACTTGAAACCATGTTTGACCTCCAAAATCTAAACCCTTTTGAAAATATGAGAATTTTGGGATCATAGCAATATTTTTCTCTAACTTCCACCTCATCCATTCCTATCTCTGAAACTCTGAAACCCATAAAGTCTTAATATAAGACTTTTAGGGTTTCTAGTAGCTTCCTTTTCAGGCCTGAGGAAAAAGTGTATCAGATGAGCACCAAATCGTTCTTGAGAGTTCCGAAACATCTAAAATTCCGAACTCGAAAATTCCAAATTTGACACCTCCGAAAGTCTAAAAATACCACCGCGTTAACCCCAAAACAAATTTTGACCTCTAAAATCTAAACCCTTTTGGACTTTAGACTTTTGGGATTTTTTCAGGCTGTAACGTTCAACCAGTTTTCACTATCTAAAAAACTCTACAAAGTCAAATGGAAAATTCAACAAAGTTATTTGGTCACTTTCAGCATTTTGAGGGAAATCCTCCTTCCAATAATGTAGGAGGAATAAAATCAATATGATTCTTGTTACTAAAAACAAAAGGAGAAGATTTGGGAGAAAATCTTCCTAAAATAAGAGAGATAAGACTTTGACTCCAATAATATATCTCTCTCCGTATGCTCTCGAGATGGATATCTTAGTTGTTAGGATTCTAAAATGCCAAAGTCAAATTTTATTTAGACTTAGGGGTTGGTTGAAATTTGATATTTGCAACCTTTTTGCCCACACTTTTTCTCTGAAATGTAGAATCCTTGAAGTGTGAAAAAATTGGGCTTGGGCCTCCATTATTTTCTCTGGAGCTTTGATATCCTTCAATGTTCCCTTGGTCATTCATTTATCGGCCCTATGCATTAAATCCATCTGTCGAAGGAATGACTTGCAACCTAATTCCAAGGAATCGAAATTTGAGCTCCCATGGCCGAATGGTTCCTCCAATTTTCTCTTTTTCATGCAAGGTCATGTTTGTCCATTTTACCTAAAGGGAAAAATGGATAACAACCACAGTAGATTCTGAAATTTTGTAAATTGGTAAAAAAAATGAAAAGGATGGGGGGGGGGTTTATTGTTTCACACTGTCAAATTAAGAGGCCCAAGTGGTTTATTGTTTCACACTTTCCGCAAGTGTGATGTTTACCGAACAATTTATTATTCCTATTACATTGTAAAGTGAAGATTTCCAAATTATATGACAATTATTTAATATTATGCAAGGAGATCATGCCAAAAAAAAATGAGTGAATTGGGGTATGCGAGTTTGGCTTGCATTTAACAGGAGCTATCCACAGTCATGACTAGCAAAATCACGCAATAGAAGAGGATTTCGTCAAGCGTTTCATGAGATTTTTGTGGCCGTAATGATTCTCTGAGCATGATCCTCAAGGAATATCCAACACGCTCACAACACGTCAATGGGAAAAGTTTTGATTTTACTGCATTCTCATAATTTTAGCTCAAAAACCCACTTGGATGCCATCTCTGCTAGTTCTAAAATTACCAGGAAGTCTGTAAGCATCGAGCATTTCCCCCTACACACTAGAGCTAGTATAGGTTTTAATGGGAATATTCTTAATTAACTTTTGAGCTTTGTGTAGTTTCCCAGCTTGACCAAGAAGGTCCACCAAGAAAAAATAATTCCAATAAACATTATGAAATCGGGTTTAAATCTGGTTAAATATTCTAGAATAAAATTGCATTTTAGGTGATAAAAAAAAAATTCTAGTGCACCTTCACTCTCCCACGTATACCAAAAAATGCAATAATTACACTCAATGACATTAAATTTTTAGGGATGATTTTGTCAAACACCAGGCCAGCAATATTTTTTCTAACCACATTTCGTAAACATACCTAATAGAGCACTTGTAACTACAAAAAATATTTCCCCTTTCTTCATTATGTTGTGATGGATATCCATTTCATGTCATAAATATTCCATTTTGGCATAGGGTGGAGGATGTTGGTAAAGGTTGTGAAGCATAACTTTTCATTGATTGATAGATTCCATAACCTTTCTAACAAACCCATTTTGTACATATTTATGCCATCATTTTAGTCCATCAAGTCACGCTTCAGGAATTTAGTCAAACTGTTCACATGCCAACAGTGCATACTTCCACAATCTGTAGGCACATCTGCTAAGGAATTTACTACTAAGCATCTGGAAACTATTATGCTTGATGGATATGGCTACCCCTACTCTAGAAAGAGATCCTATTGTAGTACACACTGGGAGGATGCTGACAAAGGAGATGGAACCTAGATTTACACATGTCAATTGCATTTGTTTGAAATTTTCTAATCCTTTTCAACAAACCATTTTGTGCATATCCTGCGGTCAAGGCTATCCCCAAACCACACATTTTTTAAAGATTTTTTTTGAACACAATTGACTACCTACCTAGCCTAACTTCCTCATTTGCAAACATGACAACTAGAGGATTTGTGACTATAACATATGACAAAACTCCTCCATCATTTTGTCTTTGCTAGATGCCCAAACCCTGCTAAAGAGCTCAGTTTTTTGCACATGCTGGGAGGATGCTGAAAAAAGGATCTAGTTGGAGACATGCTAAATTGCATAGGCACAACAATTGATATTTAGTTTGCATGAGGAAACCATGTCTTCTGTGGATTTCATAAATCGTATTATATGAAAATTTTTGTCCCTTCATTCATTTGGCCAAACATTGTGATAGCATCAATGTCAATTCCATCCACTACCAATCTCTAGCCACACTACCCTATCTGACACTAATTTGACCTTCCTATACATCAATCAACATGCCTTCACATGGGATCCATGATTTCCTCTAAAAAACCACTCCCACTTACTCCTCCACTTTCCCGCACCATACTGGCAGTTGAACTTATCATTATTATTATTTTTTAATTTTTTTTTTTTGTTGGTTTCAATTGAGAAAATTTCGTTAGACACTACAGTACAAAAAATGAAATGACTTTGATTTTAATATATTTTATTCATTCTTTAAAAACTTACAAAATTAGTGGAAACTGATAACATGGACTATACTACATGTGTTTTCCTATTCAAGTAGGTAGGACTTACAAAAAATGTTATCATTCTAAATAATTTCAAACTATTTTGATTAACATACATAAATTATACTACAAGGATTTGTTTCTCTTGTGTACAACATTCACAAAATGTAAAAAATCATGTACAACTATTGGGTAAAGAACATCATACTATGGATCACCAACCTCTTTTCACCTATTTGCACATTCACAATGAAATTAGTATACCGGATACTATATAGCAAATGGGTTTCTTTGTTTTTTTAATTGATTACAAAAAACCAAATATGTGAATTTTAGCTAATATCAAAATAAACCTCTTATACTCTTTACAAACAGTTATGGGGACTATAACTCTTTTTTTTAGGATTTTTTTCTTGTGAAGCATATTATCAAAGATTATGAATAGGATCCATATTTGAAAGATACTTTCCAATATCTACATGATGAACTTATAATTCTCAGGGGAGAATAGGGACCACTTTTTAAAATATTACACATGTAAGCATATCAGGAAAACCCCATAGAAAGGATCCTATTTTGCTAAATGGCAATCTTTGGGAATACCAATGGTTAAAGGACCCAATAAGGTTCACATTTTAAGGGGAGAAACCGGGCACAACATAAAGTCTCTATTTTTAATCAAGATTATGAATCAAGAGAATTTTTGGTTCGTAAGTTTAGGCAAATAAAATACTACATGACATTTATGATCCATATGCTTTGATACTCGCATGCCCAATCATTGTAAGGTGTTAACTATCGATACATGTCTATGCTTCTACTTCCTGCAATTAATTCACCTTACAACTGGATAAACAACCTACAAAGTTCTATAACAAGTAGTCATTGCGATCAGGTTCCAAAGTTGGAACATGTTGGATTTTACCTTTTTTAGGCCTTTCCCAGAAGAAAATGGGATCCTAAGGAGAATCTGAAGAGCCATGCGAGCCTTTGGAGTTTTCTCATTCTAATTTTAAGTGTCAACATAATGAAGAAGAGAACAATTAACATACAAAAAATGACCTTTTCCCAAATTATTCAACAAAAATTCCACAATCCAAGAGAATTGTAGAATATCTGTGGCATCTCTATTACAATTTAATTTTTCCTTTCTTAAGTATTGTGGATGTTCCACAATTCAAACATATTGTAAGTAATTTGTAGAAAAAACACATCTCGAACTTTGTCTTATAGAAAATCCACAATTCATAAAAAATTAAACAAAACTTTATTATTAAATTATCCATCACACATTTACTTACGGAACATATTAAGAAGACTGATAAATAAATGCTGAAATTTGACATTATATAGTTAATAGAAATGCCACATTATCAAAAACTTTGAATTTTTTACATATTATAAAATGTCTTATATAAAATTAAATCTATAAATTACCATGGAAATCTAACTTTACGCCAATACAACAAATACTTCCTTTTTCTTAGGATTATTCCAAAAAAAGGATAATTTGAATGAATTGTAGAATACTTATGGTAATCTCTATGGATATTTAATTCATTCATTTTAGAATTTTATATATGATGCCACAATTTAAATATAGTGATAATAATTTGTAGAGAATTCACATATCCAACCCTTCTTAACACAAAATTTACAATTGTTAGATGATAAATTTAATATTTATATATTATTACCCACCTATTTATACTTGCGGAGCAATTATTGCTTTTTTGAAAATTTAATAACATAAAGTAATAATAATATGAAAATTCCATCTTTACTTACAAACTTGTTTATTATATATATATTAATATGATTAACATAAAATTATCTAAATGTGATATTACCAAAAATATATATTTATCACAATATATTATAATAAAATATAATATTTTGAAAACTTATGTAATGTGAAGAAAATTACATATAATTTATTACAAATAATATATGTCATACTTACATTTATAACATTTTATATAATTTAATTTAAAATAATATATGTAATAAATAGTAATCATTCCAAAATAAGTATTCCTATATTAAAAATACAAAACTAAAATCGGTAATAATCATCATTGTTAAAAAAGTAATAATGAAAAGGTTAAATAATAATCATTTTTTATCTTACATACAATTATTAATATATTCAAGAATTACATTTACTTATTTTTATTATTTTTATTATCATGATTTTATCATCCATGAAATATATCTAATAATGTATTACTTAAGTTTAATTATAGATAGGTATGTATCTGGTAATCCGTCAAATAAAATTTAATTGCATAATTTATGGGTATTTATTAGTCCATGGACGAGTCTTTTGCATGTGATTTATAGGTAATTATCCCCTTTCGGTAAATATTTTGCTAATTTTTTTAATATTTCGGTGCATAAATCTTGGCATGATTTTTGTGGTATCCCCTTCATAAATATTTATATGCTTTTTGGTATTCATGCCAGAAATCTTTACATGATTCATGGTGACGGTTGATATTTTTATAGATTGTTGTGTTCTATTTTTCATAAAGATTTTTCTGAAGAGAACAGTTTTGTTTTTATTGAATCTATGGAGAGCAAATTTCACGCCTACCACTAGGATGCACATGCAAAAGGAAATATACAAATATACATGCATACCGTCACCCAACTCTCTTGTCAATTGGTGGATTACCCATTTAATGGAATGCACTATCTCCGCACTAGACATGAATTCATATATTTTAGATTTTTTTCTCATCATATTTTTTGAATATTAAATGCATATTTCGAGTAAGGTTTATATTATTATTTGGACCTTGCAGGTGAACGTGGGATTTAAGTTATTGTGTATGTGCAGAGACGCACATTGAGATTATTCTGTAATGCCCACTTCCCTACGACACTTAGTTGATTTTCTTTTGAGTTATGTAGACTTTGGATATGGACATGACTATACTTATGTTGATTAGCAGGATGTTTTGCGACTAGATGCATTTAGATTACGACTGGATTTTGTTTTCAGTATGACCTACATTGACTCATGGATAGACTATTGGATACCGATATTATTTTTATATGGATGTATTGCATGTGTTCTAACATTGGATTTCTTCGCCATGATGAGTAGAATGTAGTTGTTAAATTTACATTACTATAATTTTGGATAATGATGAAATGCATAGTTAAGTTGTGATTTAGACCTAGAAATAATGATTGATTGAATTACATATAGATGTTGATAAATTTCATGCTTATGATTATTTTGGATATTTTGACATGGCCGCAAGGCCGAAGGAGGGTATTTTGCATTTTGCAGGAACACAACTTGATCACAACCATGAGGGGGATTGGGGACCAAACACAACAGAATGTCGGGTGGTTACAGCATTTGGTCGTCAAGGCAACTAGTAAATTGTGTTTGTGTTACCTTATTCTTGTATGTGTTAAGAGAATTTTCATGAGGGGGAAATTTTCTAATGTGACCATGGGGTTAAGAGTTTTATTTAATTGTTTTATTACTTTAGTAGGTGATTTCATTGGTGATGTCTTTTCTTTTATTACTTTTGCTAACTATGTTTAGATTAATTTAATATCTTGTTTTAATTTTAAGTTGGGAGGGAAGTCAAGTGGGGGTATAAATTTTGATGGTTGGCTCCTTGAGCCTTGTGTTCCCTCATGTATTGAATGCTTGGTTTTGAGTGTTGACCTCTCCAAACTCTTTGAATCTCGAATTTGAGATTGAAGGCAATTTTAGGGGACTTGTGGGACAAGTTAAACTTGTCCCACACTTCCCAAAACCCCTTACCAACCATATCTATGGTTTGGAATCCAAAAAGGGGATTATTGTTTTGGGAAGGGAAATATGACTTTGGAGTGCATTTTCCTCATTTTGCATTTAATTGGTGCCTTAAGGCACATGGGAAAGGGTTGAATGTGGAAGAGAGTTGTCTTTCAACCCAACCACCCATTTATGGTGTTTTGGGATTTGGGTTGACTTGGGAGGTGGTTTGAGGATGTGTGATGTGGCATCCTACATGGAGCCACATCACCCTCACCCTTTCCTTTGTTCTATTTATTGAAACTTCCTCTCTTGTTGAGGGGGTTGGAGTTTTGCTTTTGTTTTGTGGAAGAGTTCTCTTTTGTTATTTTGGGAGAGAGAGATAAAGAGAGTTTTTTTTGGACTTGCATACTTGGATTGATTTGGGAAGGAGCTTGGACAAGTTTCTTGGTTTAGGCTTCTCCAATGGAGAGGTAGGAAACCCTCTCCTTTGTTTTGCTTTCATATTATTGATGCTTCTATGCTATAATTGTGAAAAATGCATGTCTACTTTGGTGTATTGTGAAAATGGATAGAATGCTTATTGTGTAGTATAGGAGAGGTCTATGGGAATACACTTGAGGGAGGCAAAAGAGTAGATTAGGATATTGTGGAGGGAGTTTGAGAGGGATGCCCATCTTGGGTAAGAATGGTTACATTCTACCTTTTCTTTGAGGGAGCCATAAGAGGAGGGAGGCATAAGAGTATGGGAGGAATAAGGGGTACTTGAGGGAGGCATAAGAGTCATAGGGGCTTGTGTTTATTGTGGAGGGTTTTGGATGGGCATCTCATCTCATTTGGGAGGCATAAGGAAAACATTCCCATAGTTCCTTCTCTTGTTGGCTTGGATGAAAGCCTTTTGTGCAAAGTATTGTGTTATTTGTGTTTCCTTGTTGTTTTCTCTTTTACCTTGAATGTTGTGAATGAAACTTGTATTGTGGAAGCAAGTATTGTTGCCTTGAGTTGGAGACCACCCCTTCATTGCGTTGTGTTTGGGGCTCGGGGGTAAATGGAGGAGATTGCTTCTTTTCCCCATTGAGTTTTGGTTTGGAGGAGAGTGTTGCCTCTCCCCCTATCTTGGTTGTGATTGGAAATGCTTGGAATTTGGAGCATGAGTGAAGAACACTTTGGAGCACTTAAATCTTGTTGTTGACAATGCTAAAACATCATGTAATTAACCACCTTGAGTGGAGAAAGAAATGTAATATTGTTTGCCTACTTTAGCTTCCATTATTGCAAACTTGTTTCCACATGAAGTAGGATATGTTGTAAAATATTTGAAGGAAAAGTTGCATTGAAGTGATAATATTTCTTGCTCTAAAATTTATTGAAAATGTTGTTGAATTCTTTTGTGGAATGTTGGAAAGAAATTACAAAGAATATACATATTAGATTTCATCTCATTGCTTAAAAAGGAGAAGTGTTGCAAAGTTGTAATACTAGAGCACTTACCATTCTTATTTTGTTGATACAAAGGCTTAAGTCTCAATAGTATAAAATATGCCAATAAAGGAGTCCATATTCTAGCTCTAGCATTGCCTTTCTTCGTTTAGGAAGTAGTTGCGAAATTAATTGCGAAATACAAAAAGGGGGAATGGAACTAAATCTCTTGAAAACCCATTGCAAATCAATAAAGGAAAAGAAATCAACCTATTTGTGATCTCATACTATGTTATGAAATGGTGTAGAAAGAAATTGTAATATAAGGCCCATAAACTTACTAAATGTATTTCCAATATTCTCTAATGCTCAATAAAGAAATTGTTATCGTGAATAATATTCTTGTTGGAACAATATTAAAAGCAATGGGAATGCTAATATTAGATCATACTAGTACTAACCTGCTATTAATATTCCTTGTATACTACCTAGTGTATTAGTATTAACTGCAACAAAGGAATGAAACAAATATTGTTTAAACGTTTCTTTTTGTTTTTACAGATTAGTAGACTGTGAGTGGTCTTAGCTTCACAAATATCAAGTTGCATGGCAGGCCTCAAAACTGCCCAAACAAATGTAAAGTTAGTCTCAAAATAAAGACCAGTCAATCACCCTTAAATCGTGTCTAAGAGAATAAATGCTAATATAAAAAGAAATGATGATACGTTACAGCAGATATGCCTGTTAAAAAAACTTGATACACAAGGCGCTGGCTGTCACAGCGAATATTTAAATTGTTGCAAAAGCTTATAAATGGTTTATACATATTTTTTTTACAGATTAGGACACTGCAAGTGGTCTTAGCTTCACGAATATCAAACTACATGGCAGGTCTCTCGCAACTTCCCAAACAAGGTGTGAAGTTAGTCTCAAAATCAAGACCAGTCAATCACCCATAAATCGTGTCTAAGAGGATAAATGTTAATATAAAAAATAAAAATAAAAATAAAAAAATGATGATACGTTTCAGTTAGAGATCAGCCTGACCGGACAATTCGAAAATACAAAGCACTGTCGTCACAGTGAA
>JAHRHJ020003501.1:0-154803 GCA_019776745.2 Taxus chinensis | reverse complement strand
AGAAGACGTTATTCCATATGATGTTTGAATCAATCAGATTATTGAGTTAGATGAAGAAAGAAGGGCATCTCATCAGTGGCATGTGAAGTTCAGAGAAAAGTTGAAGAAGTTATTTGACAAGAAGGTGACTCCAAGAGGTTTCAACATTGGGGATCTTTTTCTATTTATGGATAGCGGGCATGAAGATAAGGGAAATCATGGTAAATTTGATGCATTGTGGATGGGCCCTTATTCAATTGACATTCAAATTGGTGAAAATTCCATCTTCTTAAAAGACTTAGATGGGGAATTGCTTGAATTTCTTGTTAATGGAAGGCATTTACAACATTTTCTTCATTGATTTCTCAGAATCAAGGTATGCTCCATTGTATAGTGTATAGTTATGTGTTTTCATTCAGCTTTTGTTTTTTTGTTCATTCTGGTCCTTAGTGACCTGGTTTTGTTGGTTTCTCAGTTCATTTTTTGGAGGGTGGTTTTGGTTTCTCTACTCTGCAAGCTTATTCTTTGACTCCATTGCCCAATGGTATATTTTGGCACTTGGTCTACTATTTTTTCTTGTGGCACTCACAAGGAATGCCCATTTCTGAGTCGGTGCTGATGTTGGTGCTTAATTTAATCTCGCCCAATTTTTCCTTGAAATTATTCAATTTTTGGGTGGTCATTTTTTTTCTCTCCTCATATTGATGCATGAGATCTTTGTCCTTCATTTGGTTGCCATGATTAGTCCCTTCCTTTGTCGAGGATCACTTAAAGTCCAGAATTTGTTTTTTTTGTTCCTCTGTCAATGTGAAAAGATTTGTAACTTGGGAGAAAACTCAGGTTTTTTCCCTTTTGTCCAGTTTCCACAGTCACATTTTGTTTTCCCTATCAATTTTTGTCCCAATCGATGTGGAAAAGTGATTGGATGCAGCTCATAGAATCATATATGGGCCTTATATCATTTCCAAAATCTCTTTCCTTAAAGAAAAAATTCATTTCCAAGCACAAATGGTGATTTTTTTGATTTTTTATGGTTTGACGGGTGTGTTTTTCCCCATCAAATTTACATCTCAGCATCTAGTGGAAACATGGCCCTTTGTGGTTGGATGCAGGCTAGGACGAGGCACTTTGAAAAATCTAAGGCCCACTTCAACTCAAATCTTGTCCACGTGGAGGGTCCGGTGCTCATATGAAAATTTGCCTTTTGGTTTGACCTTGGAGTTGCACTAGGGAGACACGTGGAGGTTTCCACTACCTTTCCCAGAATTAGACAAATTTTTCATGCAGCCGATACAGTTTTCTCATACCATGGACATGTGGAGGGTTGATGCTTATTTGGGGATCTGCATCAGGGTCCCACCTTAACAAGTGTGATAGAGAGACATGTGGAGGCTTTCGTCGGCTCCGCTATATACTTAAAATTTTCAAAGTAATTTTAAAAGGCCTGGGACACATGGAGGGACCATGCCTATTTGGGGACCGACCCATGAGTTTTGTTTTGAAGAAGTGCCAGGAGGGCACTTGGAGGCTTTCACTCACTCTGCCTTTGCTTGGACTTTTCAACGGCCAAGGAAAATTGTCTCAGACCCTAGACACTTTGCGCCTTCCACTAATCCTTCAAATTTCTTAACATCTCTTTCAAAATGAGACACATGGTGAGCCCGTGCTTGTTTGGGGTCTCAGATTTTGGGGACCATCTTAAAGTGCGGTATTGAGACACATGGAGGCTTCCACTAGCTCCTTTTTTACTAAGACTTTTCAAAGGCCAAAAGGCCTTTTTCTTGGGTCCAGGACACGTGGAAGGCCTGTGCTTGTTTGGAAACTTGCTCCTATACTTCACCCTTGTAGTTGTGCCAAGGAAACATGTGGATGGTTATAAAATAAAGTAGAGAAGGGGCATAATCAATAGTTGTTGTGTATTGTGTCTATTTTTTGCCAGTTTTTCTCTAAGAGTTCTGGAGATGCGAATAGGCACTATTTTTCATTATTTTTTGATGAAATTTCTTGTCATCTCTATCTGTAAAGTGCCATTGAATGGATTCAGAACTTAATTTGTGAGTCCAAGGATTATTAAGGTAGATATTTTGAAGTTGGAATTGCTCAAGCACTTACAAAAATGGAAATTACCAGAGAAGCTGAAGGTGGGACGGAGTTATAGAGGAAAGAAAGGGAAAAGGATGACATGATGAAAGTGGTAGGTGTAAAAGATGAAAAATGTGTTTCCTCGAGAGGGATTACCTGTCAGATCCAGTTGTCTAGAGACTCTGGAAAATGATTAAAAAGGGGATTTCTTGCATTAAAAAATCAGAATGATTAGAAGGATTGCCAAAACGTTGTGGCATGGCATCCTATTCATTAGTCAAGGGACCAAGAAATGTGATCAGTTCATAATTGGTCCACCTAGCAGCTTTCGGATGTGAATTTATTAAAGGTCGTTATCTGAGGAAAATTGGTAACAAGCAAGAGTAGCTCGAATATTCTTCTTTTGGGGGGAAAATTTGGGATAAGTGAGAAAGAAAAATGTATAAATGGAATGAGAATACTCTTGTAAAACTTGTTAGTGCAAAACTTGTACATACTATTTGCAACTATATCTTACAGTTACATATATTTAATCCTATTAATAAGACTTACAAATGTGCAAAAATCATGCATAGCAAACAAAGACTTTGTATAAGTTGTACACTTACCAACAGTGCCTACATGACAAAATTTTCACAATAACAACATACTAACTACCACCCAAATATAGACATCCGATCATTGATCATGCCCACTGAACTGTACGTACTGCTGAAAGATGAAGTTTGTAAAACCATCAAAAAAGAAAATTACACCAAGTATTTTAAACCTATCCCCTGATTATTTTATCTTTAGGATACTTCACAAACACCAAAGAAGATAAATAAATTTGGAATTATTCCTTTTTACAATTCAACAGGATTTCTAAAACTTCTTGGTTAGTTTGCATACCATTTTACAAATCAACTATGTAAACATAAAATTGATAAACTGTTTGCCCATCTTTTTCAACACATTTTCCTATTTAGGTGGTTGTTTTAAGCTCATTTTTCACCTGTGTCACTGAAGGGGTTAAAATGGTTGGTTTTAAACTATCATCCTTTTTAAAATATTAAATTTTTGTTTTGGATGTAGTTACCAACATTTGTCAATGACATGACCTGTCGTTTTACAATGTTCACAATATCTTTGATCCATTTTTTAGGATCCATACTGTTAGAAATTTTACCTTGACTACTTTTAGCCAAGCCTGGTTTAGGAGAATTAATTTTCTTAATATTTTCAAACATATATTTATACTTCCTACACTTGGCCACACAATGATTAGATAAACCACATAATGTGCATGAATAACTATGCAAAATTTCTTCCATATTATAGCCAACCTTTTCCAGTGTAGATAATGGATCATGTTGTTTACCTTTCATTTTAGAGCCATGGTAAACAGAAGGTGGATGGATTTCTATACCTTTCTATGGTGAATTCTAACCAGGTCCTCTTGCTAAGGATGAATCACCTGAAGCTAGTGGGGATGACACTTTATTCTCAGAATCTTGTCTTCTTCCAGTTGACTTAGAACTCTCTCCAATAACCTTTTCCCATGTACTAGCATTGTTAGGCCTCAGAATATTGGCTAAGTTCAAGAAGGTGCTTGGGCGCATGGGACCTATTTGAAGAATGGCATGCAAGGTGAAGGTACGTAGGGTAGGGTTCTAGCAAGGTTAAGTAGAACACACAACGCGCACGCGCGTAAGACAAGATGGGTTTTGGGACTTAGCCATATTTGGCATTCCAAGAAGCACATGAGAAAAGTGTGACATGTCTAGCATGCGGAGTGGATAAGGTGCCATCCTAGCAGCTGTATGGTCAAGAATGGAATATTCCATGCATGCGATGGAAGGATCGAGAAAGACATCATTGCAAAGAGTGGAGAGATTGGATCAAAGGAATCATGCTCTATTGAAGGACCATGTGGACACTTAGCAATTGATATGTTATCTCATGAAGGAATGGTAGTGGAGGCTAAGGCTATTTATAGAGATGCTCGGGTAGAAGAGAAGAGATGCAGGGAGAGAGAGACAAACACCAAAAGCAATCTCATATAGCGTTGGATAGATGAAGCTCTATCAGAATAATGAAGGATCCTTTGGGTTGGGATTAGGAGAACTGTAGAAGTCATGGCATGATTAGAGGGATGATTATGTAACCAGTTTTGTAATAAGGAAGCATAGCTTAGGGTCCTGATGCATGACTCTGGTTTGAATTTTTATATTGGTCTGTTATGGCCTTAATGAATGTAATGTGGTTATTGAACTTGTTAACATGAATATAAGGTTCTATTCTAAAAAGTATATGTTGTTTATGGGCATAAATCCTAGTGCATTTCTTTTTTTATGAATCATGTCTGCATTCTATTGATACTTCTCTTTTGTTATTTGAATGGATGCATTGATATGATAACTCATCCTAAGCTCTTATAATGAACTCATGGTTCTTTTTGTTCCTGCATCTAAATCTTTCATTAAGAATGTATTCTCAAAAGATTGATAGAAATGAGGGTCTCGGCATCTGCACGTGCCTCAGGTGAGCGCCCATCACCCGCTAGGTGATAGGCCGGTGCGCATGGGATTAGACTATTGTTCTAAGGGTATAAAAATGAATACAAGTATATCCCAGTCCTGCATAATGAGGTCTTTCCTCAACCACGATTGGGTTAGTGATACCTTGATTATTATTACCAAGGTTAATTCCATTAAAATACATGTTATTCAAAATATTATATCCTATACCTTTAGTGTCCTTTTCAAATCAACCTAGAACTACAGTAGTATCCAAATTAGCATAGGAAGAGGAATTAGATATTTCCATATTTACTGTACACTCATCTTTCATATTAGATGAATCAATAGTAAAAGGCACCTTCTTAGGTCCATCAATTTGCAACACCATTAAGATTTCATCCTTAGCATCTATCTCTCTTTTCAATGTGTCAATTTGCTCTTCAAAATTCAATACGTGACATCTTAGGAAAGCATTTTCTTCTTGTATTTGTTGATTACATGCTTCAAGTTCCTCAAGTTTTTCCCTGTTAGATAGCTTGCCCATGGTTTTCTTGCACACCTGTACTTCCAAATATTACACACAATGGAGGAAATTATGGAGGAAAAATGTTCCCTAAATCTTCCAAGATTGCCATAGTATGGAAGAGCACTCCAAGAGTTTTGCTATGATAATTTCAACATCGAAAATGGAGTACATACGTGTAAATGGTGGCCTGTCAAACTTGCATTCAAACCTAGGTAGGACCAGGTCAACTGGTGAGTCATGAAGTAGTGGAAAGTATGATCATGCAAAGGTGATGTTTTGAGGTTTGTACCTCTAGTCTTCGTTATTCGACATTGTCTTCATCTTCATATATGATTGACAAAAAAAATTACCAAGTGGTGGGCCCTCAGGCCACCATGTGGCATGCCATAATTTTTCCCTTCAACTTGGGTGAGTTATATTTAACTCATCGAGCTATTTGCATTTACAAGTTCAAGCATTACAAGGGTGAGTTACTTTTACAACTCGACAAGATCATATAGGATGGGCGAGCTACCTTATCTATGTTGGTAAAAAAAAGGGCAGAGGAGAGGCCTGAATCCACATATCACATGGTTGGAAAAAAAAATATAAAAATATTATCTTTTCACCACCCACTATGCATGTGGTATAAACCTTTATCCCCTTTCCATGCAAAAAGGTTGAATGAATCGGTAGACCCACATGGCTTGGACGGGTGATGTGGAAAAGGAGTATGTAGACCTCGGGGATGTGGAATGGGCAGTGGGCTCACATGAACACGTGAACAGGAAAAACTAATGAAGGGGTGATGTGGAAGCACATCGGATAGGTTGCAAAGCCATGTAGGCTAGTGGGAGCATAGAGGGTATGTTTGTTACAATAACCACCCAAAAAAGAAACTGTATGCATCAAACTCAAGACCTTCCCCTCCAAAATCAGTGGCCTTAACCGATCCTTCTAGCTTGGTGGAGGGGTATGGAACTAGAAGATGTGCTACTTAAACATAATGATCAGGTCATTTGGCCTATTATTATTATTTTTAAGTCTTATTATTTTATTAGGAAAATATTATTTTGAAGTTTTGATTTCTCTCTGAGAAGACATAATCTGAGCCCAAGCTGAGAAGGAAGATTGATGGAGTTCGAAGGTATGAACGTGGTGACATTATGGAGACAGAAGACCTATTTTAATATAGGTACTATGGAGAGATACTAAGACATATTTCATATAGGAAACATCTTCATTGAGGAACGATATTATTTATTACCAGTAAAGTGAAGATAAGGCCTATTATTTTAATAGGAAAAACATTGTTATTGGGAGTAATTCAAACTACCCAATCGGTAAAATTTGATCCACACTTCAGAATGCAGATCCTGGAAAATCAAATGGGGTGCCATCCGGAAGACCAATCGGTATACCAAAGGAATTTGTACCTAAAGGAGAATACTGGATCGAAAAAATTAGCTGGGGTCGCTACTTGGTATAAATATTTTTGTTCTTATGTATTCAATATTATCTTACTTAGATTTTATTATTTGTTATAGTCATTGAAGTAGATAATATATCAATTCTATTGATGAACCCAGAGACATAGGAATTCTGCCGAACTTTGTTATCTACCTGTGTGCAATGTATTTTAATTTTTGCATTGCTAATTAGTTTATTTTAACGGGGAAAATTTGGAAAGAATTTAAATCCTATAAGGGTCCATGATCGAGGTAAAAAATTTTGGTCAATTTTTTGATCAACTACCACAATGATGGACTTACAACTAAGAATTATGCTACATTCAAGACCTAATGTAGTTTTGTGTGCTTGTGTGTGTAATTATGTGCCTAGGGTTACCCAATGTCAATTACACCAAAGTATGGGAAAATAAATATATGTGATATGTAAATGGTGGATGGAATAAAATCAATACAACCCTTTCCCCCTATGCTTGTGTGATGTAGATGTAAATGATTCCCAAATGCAGTCATTTGCCTTAGTATAAAGCTAGTTCTTGATAATAGATATTCCGCCCATAAGATAGTGAGAATGTTATGTTTATATAGGGATCTCTTTCTCAAATTTTTTCAATAATGACCTGACATGCAAACTAGCACCTACGGGGATGATAAAAAAAAAACCATAAAGATCCACCTAAAAATTCTAACTGAGAATAAATTCCAACTGGGACTAGGGCCCCTACAAAGAGGATTGGGGTATCGGCGTCCGCCCTTGTACCTTTCTAGGCACCGTAGTTAAAGACTAGAGATGAAAAATGACCAAATAACAACAGCTGAGACCCCGTGAGAACCAACCAAAACTATGTAAACAAATGACAATGATGACCAACTAACCGACTACAAAACTAGGGGATGAACCATTACTGAATAATTTTCTTAAGCAAGATCCATATATAAAATAACATACTTGGTGGTATAAATGTAATAGTAAGTATGTGATTTTGTGACACCATTTTCCCCCACATTATGTAGTGAGTGGAAAGCTTCGTAACATAAAATAGATAGAGATGTATACCTGAGAGAAATACAGAGAAGCCCATGCTATAGTAGAACACGCAGATGTGGTGGAAGAAGCATACTTAAAGAACCAAAAAGCGTGTTAAACCATAGATCAACGGGTTAATCCATGCAACATAGTTAATAGTGTAATGTCATGATGTAGTGCACTAAAAGAGAATAATGAATTTTTTTTAGCTGATTTTGAATGCGTCATAATGATGATGAGATGGGGTAGGAAGTGATCACTTCCCGATCTGAAAATGTGTATATGAAAAATCAACCAAAGGATTAAAGTGTGTTATTATCCAATCTCTAACTACATCCTCAAGATCTAGCCATTGCAGATGAACGTAGATTAAAAAAAATTGTTGTTTCTGGATCTAGACAATTTCGATCAAAACAATTGACCCATATATGAGTGGTATAGGAAAGGCACTCTTTCCCCCACTCCTTGGGTTTCATCGTAATATGATTGCTTCCAAGTTAGGTCATCTAGAAGTGAACATGCAATGTGAGATGGCTTCAAAGTTAGGTCATCTAGAAGAAAATGTGAAATGTATGAATATCTTCCCATGTAAGGTCATCTGAGAAAGTAATGAATGTAATCTCCTAAGTTAGGTCATTTAGGAGGTTGCATGTAAATCCCAAGTTAGGTAATCTGGGAGGCCAATTATTTTAAATTTATAAAGATGATATGATTTTGATTGTTGGAAATGTGAGCACGTTAATTGATTGACTTATTGATTGATTCAATTTATTACTTGTAGAGATATTTTATGCTAGTTACCCCCAGACTAGGTCATTAGGGGAGATTAATAGAAACTGGTGAATGATCGCATAGAAATATTTTTAAATCATTTTTTTCCCCTAGTTTAGGTCATTGGGGGGAATTTATGTAATTCCACATAGAAATTTTTATTTATTTGTTCCCCACAGATTAGGTCATTAGGGGGGTTAATGTTGAAATGTCACGCAGTGAACTAGTAAGTGTTTTGGAATTTTTCATCAGTTGTGTTTTAAACATGTACTGATATAATGGGAATTATAGGATGACCCCAATGATATGTTTCCCCTTTCGGTGAAAGGGGAAGTGATGAGAATAACGACCGTTAAGCCCAAATTAAATGTGAAATAGATAAAAAAAAGTGGTATGAATCATAAAAATGTGTATGAATTGGTTGAAAGAAAAATTCAAGGATAGATAATGCGTGCATAATGTGTTCAATACGATGGTAGGTAGAATTATAAAAATAATGTTGCAAATGGGGTGTAAATCAAAGTAGAAACACTAAATTAATTAGTCACTTCATTTTTGTTTTCATGATTGTGAGAGTGAGCATGAGGTGAGCGAGAATTCTGTAAGTGAGAATAGCACTTCCTAGTCGGTTTGAGAGGGTGGTGACCATTGTAGCATCACACATGACTACAAAGTTGGTAAGTGCATTGTTTTTCAAAAAAATGTATGGTGTAGTAGTCATTTTTATTGAATTTTCACAAATTTAAGAATTTTAATTTTCTTGGCATTTTAGACCTAGACAATATCGATGAGTTCACTAATGACCCTTGGGATAGAAGCACTTACATTTGGGCACTACTGTCCTACTCTTGGGCACCCTAGTCTGGCATCTGGGCACCCTAGTCCATAATGTGTATTTGGTCTAAGATGATGGAAAAAGAGATTTTTTATGTATATGAATGTGCAAAGTGAGTGTGTTTGGATTTGAATATCATTCTAATGCAACATTTTTTGTTGTTTTATGTTATGCAGAGGGATATCCACTCAAGGGAGTTCCATAATGGGTGTCATTTGAGTATGTTTCTTGGATTGTGCCTGTCAGATGATGATTTGGATGTCTAGACTGTGAGTCCCTACAACACATAGCACAGATGGGGGATGTACCCCATAATATTCCTATGTGGAATGCACTATGTGAGAGATGGTGTGTAGATACTTGCACAATTTTGTTTCCTACAGGGGGGAGATAACTGTTATGTTAGAGGACGTGTATCGTATATTATAGTTTTTTGTCGTTGGTGATAAGGTACAAATGATGCTAGTGGAAAATATGGAGAGGCAGATACGAGATGATAGGTGATATTTTGTGGGGAATTGAGTACCTATCGAGGCCCATATTAGTTTAGATGTTATTATGAGGTCTGGGGTTCCGCACTTGCGGAAGTTCATTGCAGTCTTTATTGCTTCATCAATTATAGTTAAGGGAGGAGGTATAGGCATATTTTATAAGATGCATGATATATACCACTGTATAGAGGAGTAGATTACGAGATGTGCGTAGGTGCAATGTGTGTTGACCTACCTATATAGATACCTATACCGATTTACTCATGATCAACACAGAGGGGGGATATGAGATACTACATTGGTACATCTTATTTTCTGTTGAATCGATCTTGTATGAGTTGGTGATTATTGTTGGAATGTATGTAATAAATATTTTTATATACTATTAATTTTGGTTGATGGAATATTCATGTAATGATAAAAAATATAATGTCATGAGTTAAGCATAATGTTTCCTTAATGGAATTTGTAATGCATAGTTAGTATGATGATTATAGTAAAATGAATATAGAAAACGGTGATGTATGAGTATGGAACTAATGTGTTGTGATGAATGAGTAACATAATAATGTAATGTAATCATAATATATTAATGGGATGAATGGGGGAAATGAGTGATGCCCCCAGCATATGGATGATCAATTTCCTTTAATTAATACCCCTTAGTAGTCAAGAATGAACCACAAAAAGCTAGAGTGTTTCATCGGGAAATGATTGAGTACGCTAGATGTATGATGAAGTGCATGAAGAAATGTTCTTAAAGAAGAACCCTCAACATTTGTGTAAGAATGGTAAGAAAACAAGTGCGTCATCGGGGGGTAAGGTGATATTAACAACCTACCAAAGACCACAGCAACACAAAGCGATGGGAACATGTGGGATGGAAGCAATATGAGTGTATGAGTTGAACTCAATTTCATATGGAGCTGCAGTGGGATGTAAAAGAGTGGATTGCTACGGAAACCAATGTGAAAAATCAACATGATGTGGTGGATAGTGTGAATGTGATTGTGTTGGTCCAAAAATCTGTCAGGTGGACAGATCTATGGATAGACGAGCCAACAGTGTGCAGGGCGTAGCCCCTCTTTGAGTCAGCAAAGCGAAACTAGTTTATTGCTATTCTGCCAACGGGAATCTGTGCAAGTCTCACAATATTCTGCCTTTAGGGGTTGGGATCTCATCCCAGTAGAGGTAATCTCAAATGTAAGAAGAAGAAGAATAAGTGAGGTGAGGTGATAGGAAAGATCTGAATGGGGAAAAGAAATGAATTCCAAAGTAGAAAGGTCAGAGGGTCTATATTTTAGGCTGGTAGTAAACAGAGCCGAACTTACTCACATAGAAAAATAAAGCAATACTGATGAATAAATGACAATAAATCAGAAGTAGATTCAACAGAACAAACATACAGATCTAACATAAGAAAGCTCTGATGTATAACACATGTATTCAGCACAAAGTCTAAATATTGTATTAATATTTCTTTCTGTTACAAAAAGCTCAAAGTCTTTTCTTCTAACTTCTATTTTTCATCTGAAAAGTATCCACCACCTTGAATACAACAAGTATTCAAGTATATATAGAAGAAGGAGAAGGGAGAAGAAAAAAAGGAACCAACGACTTAATTACAAAGTACTACAAAAATATCTAAAAGTCAACTGTTGACTTTTGACAACTTGGTGGATGACATCATCCCATGGTGCAACATGGATTATGTCATCATTTGTGCCAACATACTCTTAGATATTTATAGAAATAAGACGAGAGGAAGGAGACTAATCTTCGTCATCTCGCGGCTGAAAGGAAGTGTCCTGCTTCTGCTGTTGCTCAGGAGAAGTGATGTTAAATTGGGCCTGATATTCAATGAACTTGTTGATCATGGGCTGAAGATGATCCTGAGCAGGATCCTTGTGGCAATCACTGATAACTTCACAAGTTTCACATTCATCCACGATCCTTTCTGGGAGCTTGGCATATTCATTTCTTGCCTCTATCAGGAACCCTATAAAGTCACGACAGGCCAGAAGGTTGTTGATGCATTCGGTGTTGAAAGTAGCTTCTGGCCCTAACCCTTGCGAGACGATCTCCTTAAAGATCTAGATAGTTTCGTCTACCTTCCTCAAGGTGAAAGAAGGAGTGAGAAATCCTGGGGACATTCTTAGAACTATTTGCTCCATCTGGTGCATAGCCTCCAAGGCTTCCTCTTTGACTTTATCAATATTTTCGAGGACAAACTCCAACTGATTGATCTGGTAATTCAGAGTAGAAAGGATTTTGTTGGGGGCTCTGGGGTTATTGAAGACATCGAACTTGACCAAATATTCGACTTAACAGTCAAGAATTTTCTAGAAGGTCTCATGCTACAGCCTAGCATGGTCCAACTCTTCGGAGCCAGAGGATCCTCATAGAGAAACACCAATCTAAGATCTTCTCAGAATAAGTTGCAGTCATTTTTAAAGTGTGGAGAAAAATTATACGATTCCGACGATATCTTGTTTGCAGGAAACGGAGCTCGTTTGCAAAAGTTATAGCCCGCTGAAATTTTTGGGCAACTGGCAAAATTTGGAGTTTTGTGCAGGTTGGACGTGTGCACGCTCGCCAAGTGTTTCGATTATATTGCGACACATGGACAATTGTGTGACGTACTAAAAAATGGGTTTTGGAACGCCGGTCTTGGACACTCGTTCTCAGACAAATGGACCCCGCTATTTACTGGCTGGGGGCCCTCAGCCAGGTTCGACACACTCGATTATGGAGGGGTGTCTTGGCCTCCTTCTCATTTAATCATTAAACCAACTTGTGTATATAAACTCCTATAATTGCATTTGCGCTATGCATGTGGGACTATTAGACATGCATTTTTAAATTATGCAATTTCCCACGCATTTTTTATTAATTTCCATATTCCACGCATTGCATATTAATTCATTATACCACGCATTCCACGCATATAATTATACCTTAGCTAAATGTCCACGCATTATCCTTATTAACTGTCCACGCATTATCCTTGGCTTATTTTTAGTGCCTAAAAATAACAACCATGCACTATCCCAAGAAATATGCCCTCTCCATAAGCAATCACGGTGGCTCTTAAGCCAATTCAAACCACCCTCCTTTGGCATTATTAAATGCCTACCTTTTTGCACGCCACAATGTGGGATAAAACACTTCAAAACCACCTAAGGAGAAGGAGAGAGAAGTGGAGGGGATTGGAACCTAGCTGACCTCCCATGCAAAAGTATAGGTGCCTAACCATTGCGCCAGCTGTTTGGAAACAATATAAAAGGAGTGATTTTTATTTGTATAGCATTCGGGACTGTGTGAAAATATTGTAATGCTCATAACTTGAGCTAGGAGTGGAATTTGGAGGAGATGTAAAAAGCAACCCCTGTTATTTTTGATAGAGGAAGACTGTGAGAAGGTCATAATTTTGTAGAATTCTTTGTAAAGAATTATTTTCAAGATTTTAATAGATCGGTCCCATTCAACCGGACCCGGAGACGTAGGCCTCAAGCGCCGAACTCCGTTATCAATTCTTGTGTCAAATTGCTGGTGAATTCTCTTCATTTCTTTCAATATTTGCACAGTACTTGCAGTTTTTATTCTTTTATTAAAAATACAAAAGGATATAATGCTCAAATTTTACATCGAAAATCAATACAAAGCAAAAAAATGTGTGTGCACAATTGCTAGTTAAATTTGATTTTCAGATCATTGGTATCAGAGCTGGTTTTGACTGATTTTTGGTTCAGATTAACGTGTTTTGGATTGCAAGTTGTGTGTTGGATGTTAACAAGGTCTCGATCTAAGAAGGGTGAAGGAGAGTTAGTTGAAGGAGATCCCAAAATTGGTACCAGACGATCTCGAAGTCCTACAATGGCGGATCGAGAGGAAGTGGAAGAAAACTTTCGTCAATCATTCCAACAGATGAAGGAAATGGTGGAAGAAATGTACCAAGATAGGCAAAGGGAAAAGGGAACTAGAGGAGGTAAGAAAGAAGAAAGCTCTAGTTCTGATATTCCAAAAAGAGACTCTTTAAAATCTGATTTTCCTTCATTAAAGTTAGATATCAAGTTTGAATTGCCTATGTATACTGGAGAGCTAAATGCAGAGAAGTTGGATAACTGGGTCAAGCAGATAGAAGTATATTGCAGGGTTCAGAGAATTGTTGATGATGAAGCAAAGATTCATCTGGAAACTCTTCGGATGGGTGGCACAACACTCATTTGGTGGGAGAGTAAGCTTCAGGAAGTGGAAGAAAACAAAGGTATAGAAATCACTTCTTGGTCTGAATTTGTTTCAAATCTTAGGCAACAATTTTATCCTCTTGGTTATAAGCAACAAGCTATGATGGATTGGAAAACATTAAGACAAACTAAGGGACAAAGTGTTCAAGAATACACACAAGAATTTAGGAAAAGGGCTCTAATTCTGGGAATTTCCCTAAACACAGAAGAAACACTGCTCAAATATATTGGTGGATTGCATAGTTATCTAAGGCATATGATACTTGTTTTAGGTCCTACTAATCTTGATGCAGTATGTGTTCAAGCAACCCATTTGGAAGCACGAGGGAAAATGACAAAGGAGTCCTCTTTCTCTTCTTTTAATCAAAAGAACAAGCAATCTGAAGGAAAAGGTTCGAAAGAACAAGGAAAAGGAAAGGGTAAGCATAAAACAAACTCTACTGTTAAGAAGGAAGATGAAAAACCATTTTGTAATCATTGTAAAAAAAACCATGATGAGTCTAAATGTTGGAAATTACATCCTGAAAAGAAGCCTAAATGGATGGTTAAAAAAGGAAAAGAAAAGAAAACAAACACTGTAGTGCATGATCTTGGTTCTGATTTAGGTGATGAAACCAAAATCACAGCTATGAGTTTTCTAGGTAAATCAACTCTTTCAATTTCCAACAATAGTACTACAGATGTTGCATCTTCTTCTAGTAAACAAACTATACCTGATGATAAGAAAAGAAATGAGCTTTTCCACATTAGAGTAATTTCAAAACATACGAAAATTGATACTCTTTTTGATAGTGGATCTCAAGCTAATCTAATTTCTGAGGAGGTTGTTAAGAAACTAGGACTCAAAACTAAACCACATCCTAAGCCTTATCCTTTGGGCTGGGTTTGTGATGATGCAAAACTGCAGGTAACTAAAACTTGTACTTTCAGATTTTCCATTACAGACAAGTTTATTGATGAGGTTGAATTGGATGTAGTTCCTTTGGATATTTGTGGGGTGGTTTTGGGAAGTCCTTATTTGTATGATCGTAAAGCAATCTTCTATAGGGAAGAAAATAAATATTTGCTTGTAAAGGATGGAATTGAGTTTATTATTAGAGCTCACCGTGAAAAGAATAATCTATCCTTGGTAACTGCAGGTCAAATGAAAAGGCTTGTAAACTCAAGAAAAAAATTTGTGCTCATGGTGGTCAAAGCCAAAGAAAAAGAAAATGAGATGGCTTTTGAGACTTGTGATCTAAAACATAAGGATGAATTGGTAAAAATTGTTTCTCATTTTGATGATGTTTTTCAGGATCCACAGGGTCTACCTCCCAAAAGAGGGGTTCAACATGAGATACAGTTGCTTCAGGATGCACCTCTTCCCAATATCGGAATGTACAGGTTGTCAGTAGTAGAGAATGAGGAAATCAAGAGACAGGTAATGGAACTTTTGGCTCAAGGTATAATTCATCCAAGTACATCCCCATGTGGTTCACCAATTATATTGGTTCCTAAGAAGGATGGCACTTGGCGAATGTGTGTTGATTTCCGTGCTTTAAACAAGATTACTATAAAGAATCGTTACCCTCTTCCTAGAATAGATGATTTACTGGATCAATTAAAGAATGCAATTTATTTCACTAAGTTAGACTTAAGAAGTGGTTATCACCAAGTAAGAATTGCAGAAGGTGATGTTTGGAAAACTACTTTTAAAATGAAACAGGGATTGTTTGAATGGTTAGTGATGCCTTTTGGTTTGTGCAATGCACCGGCAACATTCATGAGAGTTATGAATGAAATTTTTAGACCATTCATTGATAATTTCATTATTGTCTACTTAGATGATATTCTTATTTTCAGTAAGTCATGGGATGAACATGTTAAACACATCCAGAAAGTCTTAGATGCACTAAGGAAAGAGAAATTGTATTTGAAGATGTCAAAATGTGAATTTGGAAAAACATCTTTAATTTACTTGGGTTATATTGTAGGAAATGGAGAATTGAGAATTGATCCTGCAAAAATAGAGGTTATTGTGAAATGGCCTAGACCCACTAATGTGACGGAAGTTAGAAGTTTTCTAGGTGCAGTTCAGTACTGGAGAAAATTTATTGCTAACTTCTCATATATTGCATCTCCTTTGCATGCTTTGACAAGTATTAAACAGGTCTTTCAGTGGGGAGGAAAACAACAAAAAGCCTTTGATACACTGAAAGAGAAGATAAGTACCGCTCCGATCTTGGCACTTCCAGATTTACAACATTCATTTGAGATTGAGACAGATGCTAGTGACTACGCAATGGGGGCAGTTTTGATGCAGAACAAACGACCAGTGTGTTACCATTCAGAAACCTTTACAAGTGCGGTAAGAAACTATCCAACTTATGATAAAGAGTTGTATGCTTTGGTTCAAAGTGTTAAAAAGTGGAAGCATTATTTAATGGGAAAAGAAACAATTATCCATACTGACCATCAACCGCTTCAATACTTACAAACACAAACCAAATTGCAGCAGTCTAGACATTTCAGGTGGATGGGATTTTTGCAACAATTTCATCTTGTAATCAGGTATAAAAAAGGTATTCAAAACAAGGTTGCCGACATGTTATCCAGACCACCAGTGGTAGTAGCATCTATTCTTTTGCAGCATAGTTCTTTGGCTCATGTTAGTTACAAGGAACAATATGTAAATGATGTTGATTTTAGAGAAGTGTATGAGGATCTAGTAAGTGGGAAACAAGTAGGAGAAAAAGATTATCATTTGCATGAAGGATTGTTATATCATTCTGGAAAACTTTGTATTCCAGAAAATGAGCGTGTGCATATGATTAGGGAAGCACATACTTCTCTTATTTCAGGGCATTTTGGTGTTAGTAAGACAGTTGCACATTTACAAAAATATTGTTATTGGCCTAGAATGCATGAACATGTAAACCGGTATATTAAGGGATGTGTTCTTTGTGCCACAAGCAAGCCAAGTAACAGGAAATTAGGACTTTACACTCCTCTTCCTGTTCCAACAAGGCCTTGGGAAAGTGTTTCCATGGACTTTGTAGGAGGCTTGCCCATGACACGGAAGAAACATGATTACTTATATGTGGTAGTGGACAGATTTAGCAAAATGTGTGTGTTGGTTCCATGTACTAAACAAATAACTGGTGAGGGAACTGCACATTTGTTTTTTCAGTTTGTTTGGGTTCATTTTGGTTTACCTACTTCAATCATATATCTGATCGGATTCTAGATTTCTTGGGGAATTTTGGTCAACATTGTGGGGGTTAATGGACACAAAACTGAAAAAGAGCACTGCTTTTCATCCACAGACTGATGGTCAAACAGAGGTTGTAAACCGCACAGTGGTACAATTACTTAGGGGCTATAGTAACAAACATCCTAAATTGTGGGATGAACATCTTTATTATGTGCAACATGCTTATAATCGTGCCTTACATTCTTCTACTTTGAAGTCTCCATTTGAGACTTGTTATGGATATCTGCCTAATTCTCCATTAGATATATATTATGGACATGAAACTGTTGTTAATGGTGCAAGTGATTCTGACAAGGCTAAAATATTTGTGCAGAGAATACAACAGGTTCATCAGTATGTCCGTGAACAATTGGAGAAAAGTCAGGCTAAGTACAAAGCTAGGCATGATAAACATAGAACTGATCACAAGTTCAAAGTTGGTGATTCAGTTTGGCTTCACATCAGCAAGGAAAGACTGACAGGTGAAGGTAAAAAATTGAAACCTATACGGTATGGTCCATTCCAAATATTGGAAAAAATTGGTAACAACGCTTTCCGGTTGGATTTACCTCCATATATGCAAATCTACTCAGTTGTAAATGTTGAGAATTTAAGATTGTATGAACCGCCTATGATTGTTGATCATGATGATTCTAACATAATGCCTTCCATTGATGATTTTGCTCCTGAGTATCTTGATGAGTTGCAGGAAGACATCATTTTGGACAGGAAAGTAAGAACTTCACGAAGGGGTGATATTGAGTATCTTCGTGTTGGGTTCAAAGGCATGCATCCGAACAAGGCTAAATGGATGGAAACCGGAAAGGTGAGGGAGAAATACCCTCACCTATTCACCAATTAAGTTGACTTTTGGGGTCCAAAAGTTTCTCAGTGGGGAGGAATGATCCAGAGGATCCTCACAGAGAAAAACTGATCTAAGATCTTCTCAATATAAGTTGCAGTCATTTTTAAAGCGTGGAGAAAAATTATACGATTCCGACGATATCTTGTTTGCAGGAAACGGAGCTCGTTTGCAAAAGTTATAGCCCGCTGAAATTTTTGGGCAACTGGAAAAATTTGGAGTTTTGTGCAGGTTGGACATGTGCACGCTCGCCAAGTGTTTCAATTATATTGCGACACGTGGACAATTATGTGACGTACTAAAAAAATGGTTTTGGAATGTCGGTCTTGGACACTCGTTCTCAGACAAATTGACCCCGCTATTTACTGGCTGGGGGCCCTCAGCCAGGTTCGACACACTCGATTATGGAGGGGTGTCTTGGCCTCCTTCTCATTTAATCACTAAACCAACTTGTGTATATAAACTCCTATAATTGCATTCGTGCTATGCATGTGGGACTATTAGACATGCATTTTTAAACTATGCAATTTCCCACGCATATTTTTATTAATTTCCATATTCCACGCATTGCATATTAATTCCACGCATTATCCACTAAACCTCCATATTCTAAATAACTATCCACGCATTATATTAAACCAACTGTCCACGCATTATCCTTGGCTTATTTTTAGCACCTAAAAATAACAACCATGCGCCATCCCAAGAAATGCACCCTCTCCATAGCAATAAGGTGGCTCTTAAGCCAATTTAAAACATGCACCCTCCTTTGGCATTATTAAATGCCTACCTTTTTGCACGCACCCACAATGTGGGATAAAACACTACAAAACCACCTAAGGAGAAGGAGAGAGAAGTGGAGGGGATTGGAACCCTGACCTCCCATGCAAAAGTATAGGCCCTAACCATTGCGCCAGCTGTTTGGAAACATTATAAAAGGAGTGATATTATATTTGTAGAGCATTGGGGACTGTGTAAAATATTGTAATGCTCATAACTTGAGCTAGGAGTGGAATTTGGAGGAGATGTAAAAAGCAACCCCTATTATTTTTGATAGAGGAAGACTGTGAGAAGGTCATAATTTTGTAGAATTCTTTGTAAAGAATTATTTTCAAGATTTTAATAGATCGGTCCCATTCAACCGGACCCGGAGACGTAGGCCTCAAGCGCCGAACTCCGTTATCAATTCTTGCATCAAATTGCTGGTGAATTCTCTTCATTTCTTTCAATATTTGCACAGTACTTGCAGTTTTTATTCTTTTATTAAAAATACAAAAGGATATAATGCTCAAATTTTACATCGAAAATCAATACAAAGCAAGAAAAATGTGTGTGCACAATTGCTAGTTAAATTTGAAAGCCCTCGGAGTATGTGTTAACATCCCGCATGCCTCGCTTTGCCCCCGCACCCTTTGTTTTCCCCTTTTTTCCCTCTTTCTTTGGATTCTTGACCTTCAGTGACGAAACCGCCGCCCTGCTCAGAGCGGCGGTCCTGTGCACGTTTTCCAGAACGCTCTTTTGACGCGACCCGCGTGAAATATCACGATTTACCAGCTTTTCTTTGCCGACTTGAGCATGCATTAATGTTTTTGGTCCCCTGGAACAGTGTTTTTCCTTTGTTTATTGTTTAGGAGTTCAATTTGGTTTTGATTCTTGGGTGTTTGAATTCCTATAAATGCATGGTTTGTATACATGCAAATGGTCTGAGTTTTGGGTGAAGAATTTGAGCTGGAGCTTTTGGTCACCATTTTTCCTTGTTAGAGTCTTCTGATTTTAGTGTTTTAGTTAGCTTGCTTAGGATTGATAGCATAGTTTATTTCATACTTGGTTAGTATTGCTCAGCTGTTGGTAAGCCACAGACCCATCTTGTGCAGGCAGTGTTGTTGTTCCATCCAATCCGGTTAGAAGCTTGCCTCTGAATTCCTCTTTGCTGTAGATTTGTTTTACTGTGACTTAGAGTTCTTAGTTCAATTCATTATATACCTGGTTAGCTTTATTCAGCTGTTGGTAAGCCACATATCCAACTTGTGCAAGCAGTGTCTTTATTTTGGAACAGAATAGCTTAGGAAGCCATTAAAGTTGCAGGTTTTGCTCTTCGTATAGGATAGTCACAGGTTCTGGTCGCTTCACGTTGCATGACTCGCAGTAAAATCCCGCTAGGAATCGCATAAGCCAAGCTCTGTACTCTTGCGCTATCCCTCTCCTACTCGCATTCTCGGTCTGCATTCTGAGCTGTCCTTGTCCCAAAATCTACTCCTATCGGTGCTAGCATTACACGCTTTTCTGGATCCAAGTGAATACGAAAGAACGAGAAGATCATACTGAGGGGACGAGATCACATACACCATCGGATTCGCCACTATTCTGCGGAGTCCAGGTTTTAAATTTCAAAGTTCTAGTCAGATTTATATCAAATAGAGTAGTTAATCGCTTTATTTCATTTCATTCTATTCTCGATATTGCCAGGGAAGCTGTGGGGATTGATAGTTTCTGAGAAACTATGATTCACTCCTCACTTCTGAGGTAGGATCGAGAATCTTGCAGGTAGATTAGACAGGCTATTTATTTATTTAGAATAATTCTACAAAATCGCACAAGCAAATAACCACACTCGGTTATCTTGTCTGTTTTAAATTATTGTTTAGTTATTATTTCTAGATACGTTTAAAATAGTTTGTTTTCCTTAAAATTATTAGAATATTTCTTAGAAAGATAAAGGTTATATATGTTAGATTTATTTCACGTAGTTAGAATTTATTTCATTACAGTTAGATTACATTTTGTTTCGTATGACAATCACGGGACCTCAAGAGCCCAGGGAATATATATTTGAGCCAATCGTGCCTCAACCAAACCTCGTCACAGCGATAGTTGACATAGACCAAAATCTCAGGATACAAGTATTCCGAACAACCACAGATTTACAACTGATCAGTTCACAGTTAAGAGGATTAAACATAGAAGACGACCAAGCACATGCGTTTTGGTCAAGTCAGCCAAACTACAGATTACCCTAGAAAATATCCACATGACTGTAGAAGGGCTCGAAAGAGAACAAACATTCGGGTGTGATCCTTTAGTTCCACAGCCAGACGCTGGAGACACCCTCGTAGATATAGATACCAGCTTAAGAATCCAGGTTGCGAGAACGCCTGTAAGGTATTCTGAGAAGATCGCACAACTGTTGGTTCTAAACGTAGAAGCTGAAAAGGCATACGATTACTGGATACTAGGGATTAGAACTTGATCTCGCGTATGACCATAACAGGACCGCAACAACCAAGAGTCTATGGTTGTGATCCACAGATCCCACAACCCAACGAATCCACAAGTCAGTTAGATATAGACACTGGCCTACGCACACTAGTATTTCAGTCCACTCCACTTCCACCTATCATCATCGAACAATTGTCCTTACTAGATATAGCGGCTAACGAAGCTAGGGAATTCTGGACTAGGCCAGAAAATCATCCGTAGAGTCAATTGTATTCATCATCCACTATATGACCTTATCAGGAGATATACACGAAACAATCCCAGGTCATTTTCCACGTATTCCGCAACCCATAGATCGAATCACGCCAGAGCTCGATATTGATTGGAGCCTTCGAGCAGTCATCCTCGCTGATCGATCTATCACACCAGTCCAAGTTAGAAGGGCCTTCTCTGCCTTAGATTCGCAAATACCATTAGTGCGTGTCGAAGACATTAGACTGCCTAACTAGTTTGTCTGCATATTCTACCCCCACCGGCTGTCTCGGCACGACCTCGAGAGGTCGGGTACGCGGAAGAGTCACTTGTAGATTCTCACGCTCGCCTGTCGCTTTTCCGACGTACAAAATTGGTGAACCCGACGTGAAACAAACAATTGTTTCACCTTCTCTTTGAGAAGTTTCATCTTCTCTCTTTCACCTTCGCTCTTTCCCATTATTCTGCGGGTATTCATATACCCCCCGAATATGTCGGGATTTGATGCATACGGCAGACCCCTCCTGGGTCTTGAGGCATACTACGCCCAACAGAATAGGGAATCATCACCCTCGCTCTCAGTATGGGGCGACAACTATTCAACTAATCAGTTGTCAACTCAAACCCCAAGAACCAGATATAGTTTGTCTCTTCAAACCGAGGAGTTAGATCAACTCCCTCGAACCCAACAAACAGAGCCTTCAGGTTCAAACAATATGACGTTTACCGGAGAATCTGGTTCGTCTCCTCAAATACTACTCAGACCACATATTAGTAGACAATCAGATCCATACCTGGTCTTAGACGATGGACAATCAATACCTTATCCTAGGAGTGAACAACGCTCCCGGGGTATGTACCCACCTATAGGAGGTTTACAAGTACAACCCGAGACCCCTTTTCAAGAAAATACCTCTACAGGAAATATTCTTGGAGAAACTTGGCAAGATAGCAATCAGTTCATGACAGGCTATCACATGCCTATACAACACCAGGGTATACAACAAACGCCGCTCAGGCAAAGTACCGTGACTTCACCAAATGAAGTCATTTCAACGTTAGTAGAAAGAGTGAGAGGGTTAGAACTTGCTCAAGCAAATCAAAATTCTCCGTTCATGCAAACGGGGAGTTCCAATCCTCCATACCACTCTGGCCAAGTAGATCTCCTCACAGGAGTAGGCACGTTAGGCATGCCTCCTCAATTTCCTCAACAAACGCCAACAAGGCCCACCATCTCTAACACTATTCCTCCAGGTCTAGTGTCAAACAATCCATTCCTTGACAATACCCCGTCCTATTTAAACATGTACTCTAAATCACCCACAAGGAGATATGTTCTCCTCTCCCGGCATGTTTGCTCCAATGCAGGGACCTCCCTATGCCCCTGCCAACGCATACGCTGCACCATATCAACAACCTATCCCACCACCACTCCCTCAGCAACCACCATCAATGGTCGAAAGCTATGCAATAGGGACGTATTCAGAATATCTAAAGGAACCCTTAGATTTCACCATACGAAGCGTCATGCTTCCAAGACCTCTCCCTGATTTTCCCAAGTTCAAGGGTGAAGGAGATCCAAACGCGCATATCAAAGCTTACGCTACAGCCATACGAGAATTACTCCCTTGGGATGGGGTTGTTGCTAAAATATTTCCCAAAACCTTGGAAGGCATCGCTCTCGATTGGTATTATAGAATACCTGAAGCTTCCATACATTCATTTAAACAACTCGTGTCAGAGTTCATCAAAGCCTTTGACATGAATAAACTATTGAGAACAGGAATCAGGGAATTCTTACATATCAAACAAGAACACAACGAATCTGTCGCCCATTTCATCCAGAGGTGGCGTACAGTTCTTTACTCTTCAGCAAGTGCTCCAAACATGGATCAGATGGAACTATGCGATTTATTCCTTCATTCTCTCAGCAGAGAAGTGAAGGAAGAAGTCCAGAAGTTCCCACTAAGGACTTATGATGAGGTACTTGAGAGCGCTCTGCGAATTGATCAAGCAGCAATAGATAGTGGTCGTAAGACTTACGGAGCAAATGGGAGGTTAATCACCTCCACTCAAAATACTACAACTACCACAAATGTCAATCAAGGACCCAAAATCCTTAACAAAAATCGTGGGGTAACAACGGATGGGGTAACCGACCAGCCCAAGAGGGTAAATGTCGTTAATACTCCGTCACAAACAAACAACCAGCGAAACAACAACTTTACCCCAGTGGTCAATACAGTGGATTTTAACCATCCACAACAACAACAACAACAACGGCGAAATCCCATGCAAGGGCCAAGCCAAAACTCATTTGGTTACCAAAACCAAAGTCAAAACCAAAAACAACAATTCCAAAACTATGGTCCTAATAGGCAACAGTTTGATCGGAATTTTAGGCCACAATACACACCAAACCAACAAAACGGGAATTATAACCCCAATTCTTATTGTGGTTTCCATAAAATTCATGGTCACGACACTAGAACGTGCCGTGACTACAATAAATTTATGCAACGTTTGCCAGAAGAACAAAGACAGTTCTTCACAGACCTGTTCTTGGCAGATCCCGTCTCATCATCACCAAATACTCTCGCAGGGGCAGTTTCCCCTCAGAATGCTCCCCTCAGGATCTTTAACGATCCGCTCCCAAATCATGATGGCAATAGGCTGAATCCAACCGGAACAAACAAAGGTGCAATAACGGGAAACAATGATCATGAAGCTTCGACTTCATTAAATCCGTCAGTTGCGCCACAGTTGGGAGCTCAACCAAGACCTAAGATAGTTAGTTTGGTAGAATTAGACGCTGAACTACCTATCGAAGCTATAACAAGAACACGAGAGTATTTCTCTCAACCGAGCCCAAGTCATCTGCCAGAGACAGATAGGAGTCAGCAAATAATTGAAAAACCCATCGGTGCCTATGATTTAATTAGTGACCTAACAAAGACCTTTTCACACATTTCATTTTTGGACTTGCTAAAGAACTCTCCCCCTCACAGAGCTGCTCTTTTAGAAGCATTAGGTCTAGGCCATCTAATTAACATCACTCCACCTCCTGAAACACAAGTAAATCACGTAGATTTTGATATCCACCCTCCGGGGCAGCCGGACAAGGATGTCGAATTCATCTTTGAAATAAGTAAAATGCCCACAGATGCTGAGATCGCACGCCGAGGTGACCCAGCCTTACACTTACAGGTGTGGGTTTATAATAACTATGTAAAACGGGCAATGGTTGACGACGGGGCCGCAGTTAACATAGTCCCTTTCTCTTTCCTCCAAAAACTTGGATATGGAGAAACGAACTGTTCCACTACACGAAATACCTTGAGAGGCTATGATAGCCTTAAAGCCACTTCAATAGGAACTATAATACTGCCGGTCACCTTAGGGCCCAAAACCATCTTGACTGAATTTTATATTATAGATCGGGAAACTAACTATAATATGATCCTCGGCCGACCTTGGATACATCGAATGAAGGCAATCCCTTCCACGCTATTTCAAGAAGTAAGATTCTTGCATCTGGGAAAGGTATTTGTAGCCAAAGGCGATCCAAAACCTTTCGATTTGCACCTAGCTGATTTAAAGAAAAGACCAGGGGTGCACTCAGAATTTGAGCTTCCAACAAACCAACTTAATAAACCCTCTGACCCAAAGCCAGAGGAAAAGTTGATACCTACGACAGATCTTGAAACTACCAGCATAGCCAAAACAATTCCAACCCCTAAAGGTAAAACTAAAGAAACAGTATCATTAGGGACTACTGCGAAAATCGTTGAGTTGATAGAACAAGATTCACCAATGTTCTTACCATTCGATTCAGTAGGCATGGGATTTTCCCTAGGTGTTGGTTCCTTGCCAGCAGAGGATCTCTGTATGGTAGAAGTAGAGTGTGCAAACGCAGCAGATGCCCCAACATCTACACTCCCGGCTAAGTATTGGACTCTCCATTTCGATGGAGCTAAATGTCGTTATGGAGCGGGGGCAGGTATAATTCTTACTTCGCCCGAGGAGAAGGTCCTCCCATTCTCTTTTAAGTTAAACTTTGAATGCACAAACAACGGCGCTGAGTACGAAGCCCTCCTCCTTGGCCTTACCTTAGCCAAAAGAATTGGTATTGATAACATCAGAGTCCTCGGAGACTCGCAATTAGTGACAAACCAAGTTTCTGAAGTATATGAAACTAAAGCCGAACATTTACAACTCTACAAAAATGCTGTATTAGATTTAAGCAAGGCGTTTAACTTCATATCCATTGAAGCAATCCCGCGAGAAAAAAATCTTCTCGCCGATTCAATAGCAACCTCAGCATCACGTTTTACTCCAAACAATGAGCTAGAAGATACTCACTTCACAGTATCCATTCGTGACGAACCATTGATAAAAACAATGACAAATCCTCTTTCAAGCGGAAGTGAATCTACCATCCTAGACCATGTTGGAAATGATGCGGCTACTTTGGATTACTTAAATGCCTATGCAGCACTACATCTCTCCTATCACACGCTAGATTTATCCCTGATTCCGCATTCATCTTCCTACTTCGGAAATCCCGTAACGGATCTTCCCTCACAAAGGGAACCTAGCATATACGCAATAGAAAATGGGGATGATTTAGATTTACCTCCAGCACCACCTGAGTTCGAAGAGGGTAACGCCTCTTTAATCGAAGAAACAATCGATGTCAACATCAGGATAGAGAATGAACCAAGAATATTGAAGCTAGGTTCTTCATTAACCCCAGAAGAAGTGGAAATACATACTCAGGTTCTCAAAGAACATCAAAAGGCATTTGCATTTAATTACAAAGAGATGACAGGAGTCGCACCCCACATTGCGGTGCACAACCTCGTCACTAGATCAGATGCAAAGCCAATTAAACAAAAATCAAGACCCATGAAGCCCAAAGTAGCTCTCATGGTAAAAGAGGAAGTAATAAAACTCCTTCAGGTAGGATTCATCAAGCCAGTTGACTACTCCCAATGGGTATCTAATATCGTTCCCGTTCTCAAGAAGAATGGAAAGATACGCATCTGCATAGATTTTCGAGACATCAACAAAGCGTGTCCTAAGGACGACTTCCCATTACCATCCATAGACGTTATTGTTGATGCAACAGCTGGTTTTGAACTCTTGTCTCTCATGGATGGATTCTCGGGATACAATCAAATCAGAATATCCGAGCAAGATCAAGCTAAAACCACGTTTATAACTCCTTGGGGAACCTATTGCTACGCTGTTATGCCATTCGGTCTCAAGAACGCCGGTGCTACGTACCAGCGGGCCATGACATACATATTTCACGATTTAATTCATAAAATCGTGGAATCCTACGTAGATGACTTGTTGGCTAAGGCCAAGAAGCGTTGTGACCATCCCGAAGTACTCCGCATCATTCTTTCACGTCTAATAGAATACGGAGTCACGCTAAATCCAGAGAAATGCGTATTTGGTGTAACAGGAGGAAAGCTCCTAGGTTACATCATATCGTCACGAGGGATCGATGTTGATCCAACCAAAATTCGGGCTGTCCTCGAAATGGTCCCACCTTCGAGTGAATCTGGAATCAGATCATTTCTCGGAAAGCTGGGTGCAATCCGGAGATTTATCCCGGATCTAAGCTTCGCCGTTCATCCAATCAACAATTTACTCAAGAAGGACTATAGCATTGATTGGACTGAAGATTGCAATGAAGCTTTTGATGCAGTTAAGCGTTTCCTGTTATCACCACCTACGCTAATGCCACCTAAGCTAGATCGCCCGTTAATTCTATACTCACGGGCTACCGATGTCTCGCTGGCCTGTATGTTGGCCCAAGAAGACGATGACAAGAGAGAGCGTGTGATTTATTTCATTAGCCGAACATTGCTCGACTATGAAACACGCTATACACAGGCAGAACGAGAATGCCTTGCCATAGTCTTTGCTACTAAACGTCTAAGACATTACATGCTGAATCAAGAAACAAAGGTCATGGTAAAGACGGACCATTTACGGACTTTTCTCACACAAGGGTCCTTGTCCAAAAAAGCTGGACGTTTTATAACCTTAATGGGAGAGTTCGAATTAACATTTGTAAATCAGAAGTCAGTTAAAGGACAAATCATCGCGGATTGGTTAGCTGACAACCCATTAGACGGAGGCGATCTAGTAGATTTAGACTTTCCAGATGAATGCGTATACTACATCGAAACTCGACCTGCTATCTCTGAGTGCCCTTGGTACACTGATATCATTAATTATATCATGGACCATACGTACCCGGAGGCAGTTACACCGCAACAAAGAAGGCGGTTACGCATAATCGTAGCTAAATATGTCATCATAGAGCAGGTGCTCTATCGAAAAGCATTCGATGGAATGCTCTTAAGATGTGTCGACACAGAAGAGTCCAAGAGGATTCTCCATGAATCCCACAGCGGTATATGTGGAGGCCACTTCGGTGGCCATGCCACTGCTCGAAAAATACATCGAATGGGCTATTTCTGGCCCACTCTAGAACATGACGCGATAGAGTTTGCACGCAGGTGTCATAAGTGCCAAGAATTCTCCCACGAGATCCACATGCCAGCACAAGCTCTGCAACCAATCGCTACTCCATGGCCCTTTTCTACATGGGGCCTAGACTTAATAGGGAAATTCTCTCCCTCATCCACAGACGGCCACAATTTTATAATCACGGCCACTGAATATTTTACCAAATGGGTGGAGGCCATGCCTCTTACTACCGTACCTGGCTCGGTGATCGCTAAGTTCATTTTGAATCAAATCATTTGCAGGTACGGTATCCCGCAAATCATTATCTCTGATAATGGAACTTCTTTCAAAAATGAAGAAGTTCGCGAACTATGCGGTAAATTCAAAATAAGCCATCATACGGCTTCCTTGTATTATCCCCAAGCTAACGGACAGGCTGAAGCAACAAACAAAACGCTGAAAGCCATTCTCCTTAAAACAGTGAAAGAAAACAAGCGGGATTGGCATTTGAAGTTATATCCGGCCTTGTGGGCCCACCGAACCTCAATAAGAACACCAACGGGAGCAACTCCTTTCTCGCTAGTATTTGGGGCAGAAGCAGTTCTCCCGCTTGAGGTCGAAATACCCAGTCTCCGCATTTCACTACAAGGGATTCTGGATGAAGACGCTTACAGAGAAGCACGTCTTTCCCAACTAGAAAGCCTAGATGAAACTAGGTTAGATGCTGAGCAGCGGCATAGAGCTTATGCTGACCGAATGTGCCGGCAGTATAACAAGAAGGTCTATGAACGCGACATATACGAAGGTGATCTAGTTCTAAGACTAGACAGCCGGATCGACAAGAAGACCGGCGAAGGAAGGAAGTTCCGGCCCAAATGGTTGGGCCCATACCGAGTCATGAAGGACTACGGAAATGGTGCTTATCTCTTATGTACGTTAGAAGGTGAGGAGTTTGGCGAAACAGTCAATTCCTTGCACCTCAAGCGTTTCTACGCATAAGCAGCTAACGCTACCTATATAACTATCTACATTGCATTTTCATATAAATTAGGATCATTTTGTCCACTTGTTCTTACATAAATTGTGATCAAGAAATCTATTCTCAAAGCAATTTACTACAAACTCGTGATGTTTCTGGCATAAAGTTCTTTAATCATACCTCTCCATCTTCGTGTATCATCGAATCATCTTGGAATCTTTTATCAAACAAAATCAGACATGACGAAGTCTTAACGGTAATCATACCAAGATCTGCAAGTTTGTTCTCGCTTTGATTTCTTCTTAGGATAGGTGTCTTGCCTATGGTCTGTTCTAGAAGCTTCATGGTGTCACATCTATCCCATATACACATCTCTTTGGAAATAAGCATATACTGACATTTTACTCAAAAAGACAAGTCAAGAAGTGATTAAACAGAAAATTTTATTTTTACACATTTCCTTGCCCCACCAACCTTCGGTGATGAGCTTGCGTCTCTTACTAGTGACGTAGGGTTGGGAAAGGATGGAAATGCCCTTACTCGCCTATGCCTTGCCCACGGTGATAAACCCATGCTTCTTACAGGTAGCATGGGGCAAAGTGTAGGGGGTCCTCTAGACAAAGTAAACGTTAAAAGGTCATAAACAAACAATTCAAACTTTGAGTCAAAAACGAATGAATCAGATATTCAAAATTCCAAGAAGAGTTAAAAATCCTAAAAAACCCAGATTTTGTCTACTATGTGGCCATCTACGGGTCTAAGTCTGGATAAACCGCAAAGCAAGTTACATCCAAAACTATGAAGTCATTCAGGTAGAGTAAGCTTGTAGTTTTCAATTTGGTTCCACCAAAGCTTCGTCTGTCTTTCATCACTATCATTTCACCATATTTCATAACTTGCGCCCTTCTTGGCTCTTGGTGATGAGCCCTCGCATCTTACTAGTTGCGTGGAGTTAGGAGTGGGGCAAGTTAATCTGTTCATCATACTGGTTATTTTCATCACTTTGCCAAAACAAACATGAGGTATCCAAATTGCTCACAGAAACTAAGATTTAAGATCACAGTATATCTACAATATCATGTATCAGCATCATGAAACACAAAAAGAAAGCAAACATTTGCATCATCTGTTTTCCATTGCATACATTCTAGAAAGCATATAAAACATACATCGTAGTATACACGAGGAAGCTGGAAACAGAAAGGGAAAACACGAGTGACAAAGTTTTGATCCAAAAACGAATGCATATATATAAATAATCAATGTTTATATACAATGCCATCATGCTCTAGGCATGGTCAAAACGCTCAAAGAGCCCGTGATATACAAAAGAATCTATAGTACAAAATACACAGGGCCAAGTCACCTCTCAACCCCTACGCGACCCCTCCGAGGGTGCGTGCCCTCGCCTAGGACTCCGGCTACGCCGGTGCTCTGAATGCACGGAGGGCTCAGGGTCTCGAGGAGCAGCCGCGGTCTCCCCACGAGAATGGCTCCTCATAAGACGCTCGGCTGTCCTATAGCCTGCCAACTCTGTACGGAGAGTTGACACCATCCTAGCCACGTGCCAAACGGGAGCGAAGACGTCAGTATGCCTACCGGCTGCTGAGGGCTCCCCGGCATCTACAGATAGCTCCGCACGGGTCTTATCCATAGGGATCATCAGAGAATCAGTGCATACCCTGCGGATTAGATCCCGCCACTCGTCAACAGTCTCTGCAAAACAAAGAAGAAAAACGAATTAGAAGCTAGGCAAGAGACTAAAATATACAAGATACAAACACAAGGAGAGACAGCAATTAAAACAAATCCTAAATTAGACAAACATTGAAAGGAGGAGAGGATAACTTACTCGGATCACCGGGCCTCCAAGATGGATCGCTGGGGCCGGCACCCGCTGCGGATGCCGCTGCCGACTGTGGAGCTGCTCCTGTGGCAGGGGCAACATGTCGCCCCACAACTGACTCATCCTCTCCACCATGGCCCTGGGAGAGTGGCTCCTCTGAAGCTAGAGTCTCTCTCTCTGCACTCTGCTCGGCCCTCTCTGCCTGCAAAATATCCTGAGTGTCATGCCACTCAGGATCGCTATCATCTGTCTGCTCCTCCGACCCTCCCTCTGTAAGCTCCTTAGAATCGGAGTCGATATCTATAGGGTCATCGCTGCTATGAGCAGGACCCGCAGCAATCTGAAGCAAAGGTGCCCGAGGCGCACCGGCTCTAGCCCGAACTACCCTCCTGGCTGCAATAGGAGTGCCAGGAGTGATCGCTGTCCAACCACGGCCTCTAGGCCCCCCTCTGGCCTCTCGGACTGATCTATAAACTGGTGCCGCTGGGGGAAGCATGCCCGCATATGGAAGGCCGAACTGCTGAGGAACTCTACCAAAAGGGTGTACCTCCACCCGTCCCACGCGGTCGATAAGCTGCCCTGTGGTGGAGCAGGAGATCAATGTAAGGGTCTCCTCGCCCCATATGCCGGCCATAAGCCGATACGGCGTCGCCTCCATATCTGCTGTGGTAAGGGAGGCAACTGGCTGGTGAGGTGCTCTAAGCACCGACATATCTGACCATCTAGCTGCCCTCACAGCCCCTGGGTCTGCCACCTCTACCCCTCTGCCGTAAGGAATAAAATGCTCGTACACCCAACTCATGACTAGAGTCGGGTGGCTCAATGACTGTCCCTGCAAACGGACCACCCTGTATAAGTCATGGTAGGTGGTCCCCAGAATATCTGCGCCCCAGGCATATATCCGGCCATGCCCCTCTATCTGAGCAATGATGGGGGCCCAGCAGTATAGTAAAGTATCTCCTCCCTTGTCCCCGATAAGCCTCGAGGCAAGGATCCCCATGATAGCCTGTCGAAATACGGGGATGGGCAAAGAAGGAATGGATCGAACTCTCACTCCCTTCTTCGACCCCGTGGAGATGGCTGCATCCCCCATGTAGCCTGCCCACTGTGCAATCTGTGCTCGAGACCCTGCCGTCTCCAGTGTGAGTCTCCTCCCGATGATCGGGACCCCTAGGATACGGTAAACATCCTCCAAAGTGATGGTCCACTCACCGCGGACCCCTGGCAGTCGGAAAGTGTTCCGATCTGCATCCCAATATGAGAACAAGTCACAAAGAATGTGACTAGACGGTGTGACATGGGGCACGCGCGATATACGCAATATACCGGCCCTCTGTAATGTATCCTCCTCATCCTGAGAAAGGGCATCTAATACCCCCGAAAGCCAATCACACTCTCTCTCTCGGCTCCATCTGATATACTCTGCTCTCGCCTGCATACAACCAAAACACACAAAACAGGGCAAGTTAGTATCTAATCAATATCGAGAGAGTCATAAAAGCATATAGAAATGATAAAAATACAAGTGCAATCTCAAAAGTTAAGTTCTTTTGCATTCTGTGCAAAACCGCCGCCCTGAGCAGGGGGGCGGTTTTGTAACCGCCGCCTTAAGGGCGGCGGTCGTGTAACCGCCGCCCTGAACAGGGCGGCGGTCATGTAACCGCCGCCCTGGCCAGGGCGGCGGTCGCGGTCCGAAAACCCGCGCGGGTTGTTAACCCCAAAAAGCCCAAAAGCGTAAAAAATAGACCATTTTAACTAAAAACAAAGCCTACCCAGTAGGCGCCCCCCCTAGATGGACCTTTTGAACCTAACATTTTCAAAAATAATCCCCCCATTGCAAAGAATTTGCCATTTCAAATTTGAAGAGGGAAAAACACAAAATGGAAGAAAACCAACCTGTGATCGCTGAGGTCGGTGTTCCGCTCGTGGAGGCATGATCACGATCTCGCTGCGAACGTTTCGACTCTACTCGCGTGAGAAACCGTCACCGTGGGTCCCAGAGCTCAAAATCAATCAAATCGACTCGCGCAAATGAATAGGAAAATGGGCCCACTTTCATATATATATCGTTCTGTTTCGTTTTAAAATGACTTTTTCGCAGGTTTGGAGCGCTGATGGAGGTAAGTTTCTATCCCCGCACGAATGGTACGTTCTCCTTCCCTATTATTTTAGCGTTTATCTTCCAAGTTATTGCATCTATCTGCACTTGAGTTCTCTTTTCATTTTGCAGGTAGCGGGAATTTCGATGGCGTCATCTCAACACACGGACGAGTAAGGTATAGCTTCTAACTCCCCATTTCGGGACTGCCATACTCGGACCCACCGTTTTATGCCTCTTCATGGCTAAAACGCTTCTCCGAGGGGGCAATATGTACGTACCCAAAATTGTAAGGTACTGTACTGCCAGAACAGTGTAACAAGTGCCCCGATGATGATACAGGTCTCCTCGCAAGGTGTTCGGGATCCGGAAAAGCCCTCGGAGTATGCGTTAACATCCCGCATGCCTCGCTTAGCCCCCGCGCCCTTTGTTTTCCCCTTTTTTCCCTCTTTCTTTGGCTTCTTGACCTTCAGTGACGAAACCGCCGCCCTGAACAGGGCGGCGGTCCTGTAACCGCCGCCCTGCTCAGAGCGGCGGTCCTGTGCGCGTTTTCCAGAACGCTCTTTTGACGCGACCCGCGTGAAATATCACGATTTACCAGCTTTTCTTTGCCGACTTGAGCATGCATTAATGTTTTTGGTCCCCTAGAACAGTGTTTTTCCTTTGTTTATTGTTTAGGAGTTCAATTTGGTTTTGATTCTTGGGTGTTTGAATTCCTATAAATGCATGGTTTGTGTACATGCAAATGGTCTGAGTTTGGGGGTGAAGAATTTGAGCTGGAGCTTTTGGTCACCATTTTTCCTTGTTAGAGTCTTCTGATTTTTAGTGTTTTGGTTAGCTTGCTTAGGATTGATAGCATAGTTTATTTCATACTTGGTTAGTATTGCTCAGCTGTTGGTAAGCCACAGACCCATCTTGTGCAGGCAGTGCTGTTGTTCCATCCAATCCGGTTAGAAGCTTGCCTCTGAATTCCTCTTTGCTGTAGATTTGTTTTTACTGTGACTTAGAGTTCTTAGTTCAATTCATTATATACCTGGTTAGCTTTATTCAGCTGTTGGTAAGCCACATATCCAACTTGTGCAAGCAGTGTCTTTATTTTGGAACAGAATAGCTTAGGAAGCCATTAAAGTTGCAGGTTTTGCTCTTCGTATAGGATAGTCACAGGTTCTGGTCGCTTCACGTTGCATGACTCGCAGTAAAATCCCGCTAGGAATCGCATAAGCCAAGCTCTGTACTCTTGCGCTATCCCTCTCCTACTCGCATTCTCGGTCTGCATTCTGAGCTGTCCTTGTCCCAAAATCTACTCCTATCGGTGCTAGCATTACACGCTTTTCTGGATCCAAGTGAACACGAAAGAACGAGAAGATCATACTGAGGGGACGAGATCACATACACCATCGGATTCGCCACTGTTCTGCGGAGTCCAGGTTTTAAATTTCAAAGTTCTAGTCAGATTCATATCAAATAGAGTAGTTAATCGCTTTATTTCATTTCATTCTATTCTCGATATTGCCAGGGAAGCTGTGGGGATTGATAGTTTCTGAGAAACTATGATTCACTCCTCACTTCTGAGGTAGGATCGAGAATCTTGCAGGTAGATTAGACAGGCTATTTTATTTATTTAGAATAATTCTACAAATCGCACAGGCAAATAACCACACTCGGTTATCTTGTCTGTTTTAAATTATTGTTTAGTTATTATTTCTAGATACGCTTAAAATAGTTTGTTTTTCTTAGAATTGTTAGAATATTTCTTAGAAAGATAAAGGTTATATATGTTAGATTTATTTCACGTAGTTAGAATTTATTTCATTACAGTTAGATTACATTTTGTTTCGTATGACAATCACGGGACCTCAAGAGCCCAGGGAATATATATTTGAGCCAATCGTGCCTCAACCAAACCTCGTCACAGCGATAGTTGACATAGACCAAAATCTCAGGATACAAGTATTCCGAACAACCACAGATTTACAACTGATCAGTTCACAGTTAAGAGGATTAAACATAGAAGACGACCAAGCACATGCGTTTTGGTCAAGTCAGCCAAACTACAGATTACCCTAGAAAATATCCACATGACTGTAGAAGGGCTCGAAAGAGAACAAACATTCGGGTGTGATCCTTTAGTTCCACAGCCAGACGCTGGAGACACCCTCGTAGATATAGATACCAGCTTAAGAATCCAGGTTGCGAGAACGCCTGTAAGGTATTCTGAGAAGATCGCACAACTGTTGGTTCTAAACGTAGAAGCTGAAAAGGCGTACGATTACTGGATACTAGGGATTAGAACTTGATCTCGCGTATGACCATAACAGGACCGCAACAACCAAGAGTCTATGGTTGTGATCCACAGATCCCACAGCCCAACGAATCCACAAGTCAGTTAGATATAGACACTGGCCTACGCACCTAGTATTTCAGTCCACTCCACTTCCACCTATCATCATCGAACAACTGTCCTTACTAGATATAGCGGCTAACGAAGCTAGGGAATTCTGGACTAGGCCAGAAAATCGTCCGTAGAGTCAATTGTATTCATCATCCACTATATGACCTTATCAGGAGATATACACGAAACAATCCCAGGTCATTTTCCACGTATTCCGCAACCCATAGATCGAATCACGCCAGAGCTCGATATTGATTGGAGCCTTCGAGCAGTCATCCTCGCTGATCGATCTATCACACCAGTCCAAGTTAGAAGGGCCTTCTCTGCCTTAGATTCACAAATACCACTAGTGCGTGTCGAAGACATTAGACTGCCTAACTAGTTTGTCTGCATATTCTACCCCCACCGGCTGTCTCGGCACGACCTCGAGAGGTCGGGTACGCGGAAGAGTCACTTGTAGATTCTCACGCTCGCCTGTCACTTTTGTGGGTATTTTAGAAATAGAAGAGGGGAGCATCTCCCTCAGTACATGGAGGGAACACTCAGTGGTTGACACTTGGTAGCGGCATTGAACATTGCATAGGCATTCACGACTCACTCACTCAAGGGAGGAAGGGATACTGCAGGGGAGGTAGTCAAGGGTATGCACAGGGAGCTGAGAGATTTTTTAAGAGATGCTTACTTGTACACTTTGTTTCACATGCTAGACAAATATTTTGTATTTCATTATATTTTTTATATAAACATGTGCATTTGATTTTTCTCTAGTTTTGAATTCATCGAGGAGGAGAAGGAAGAGAGGAAGAAGGGACTTTACAAATATATTCACATGCAACATCCTGATTCTTGGCACTGTACCTCTTACTAGTCCCACCGAGGCTCCTAGGGGCATTTAATTTTGTACACACTACAAGTTGCTATTATTTCATTTTATACTACCTCCTATTCTTACCTAGCAGCAATAATTTATTGAGTATAGCTAGATATCATAACATACTTTCTATATTTCTAACATGCTAATGAGTGCTTCATGTGCAACATTTTATTTGCCTGGAAGGTATTTGCCCAATCGTGGACGTAGTCAGATACTACTTCTTGAGGTAGATGTTTTCCATTGTATGTCTTTGTTTGCGGGCTTTGCTCTATGTCTTAGTATGTTCATTTACTTTCTTCTTTTGACTGACTTCAGCCCTTATTTTCTGTGCGATATTGTGAGTGATATCTCATGCTTGAAACCCTCTTTGTCATGATCTACATTTTCTTCTTGCTTGATCGGTAGTTTGACAACATTGTCTTATATATGTGCTATTTTTCTTAATGGCACTAATCTCATGTCCTAGCCACTTTTTTTTCTTGTGCCTTGGTTTATACCAAGCACATTGCCCTCCCCTATAGGGTATTGGTTTCAGATCATACATATTTTTCTCTCGATTTGTGGAATGCATGGATTCCTAACAATTTTACATGCACTCAAAATGAGGAAGGCAATACATTGGGTGAATCAGTGGGCACTCCCATACAACAGTACATAAGTTTACAATTCTAGGTATGCACAGACATATGAACATAACATTATATAGTGGGAAAGAAATGTACCTGGTATTTTGACTTGAGTACTCAGTTCAACACTGATGTTAGTGCTCTAGATCATAGACACTTTGTGCCTTGGTAGCTCCTGACCTTTCCTGGGAGGCTATGAACAAGAGGAAATTACAGCTTAATTTCAGCATATTCGGCACAATTTTCAACATTTCACAGAGCAAGTTTTCACAATATAGGTGAAGGTGGGAAATCCTCTAGCAATCAGGAATGCCCCCCACTTCTATTTTCTGCGAATATTCTACTTGGTCATTTGAGCTTGAAACAAATTAGGATCACACCATCTGCAGTGGTGCCATAAATTTTGGGAAGCAGTCAGGGATGGATAATAAACCTACGACCTGTTCTCCCAAACAATCTTCTGCAATGGCATGATATAGCCCATAAAAAACTCACACTTGACGTGCCAGATGACCCAAAAAAGTCATTATTTGCGTGAGAATCGCCTTAAAACGTTGCAGCTTTTACTACGTAGGAGTTCATGTAGACACTTCCTATCCTTGTGGTCACTCGTTGACAGCTGCTCAGGTTATGGTGCTGCTTATGATATCTGCCCACAAGAAGGCCTTCATTGAGCATATTCAATAGGTACAACATGGTACAAGGTATCATGAGCACTTCACCCATGAGTGCTACTTCCTCTTTATTAGATTCTAAATGCTCTACATTTTTATCGCTCCACGCTTTCACTTATCTCCTCGGCATGCTTTCACTGCGGTCGATTTACATGGGCCATCTAGGTGCACATATCTTATTCTTTCAATACTTCACTCAACAACATAAAGTGTGGGAAAATGTAGACACTAAATCACACACTTGGGTACATCTTCTATGTCCTAATCCACATACTACTATGTCATATTGAGGAATGCCTAAGCATGATTTTGAAGTGCCGGGCAGTAAGGTTGACTACTATGACCTTGGCCTCTTTTTTCATTTTCTTTCTCTCTTGTGTTTTACCTGTAGCACACGGTCTACTAGCCCAATCATGATCTTCATTGCTTTATCTTTCTTGCACTGATAGGACATCCAACACCCAGCCAAGATGCCAACTACCTAGGTGCCCTTGTCCATTTTGGGACTTCCTGTGACCTCTTTAGTATCTGGACCAGACCTCTTCCATAGGCATCTTTTATCTTTTGGGCATCTTATTTTCTTATGGGTCATTCCCTTTAGTTGTCATTCTGACGAAATCTCAAACAAGGGAATTCATATCTTCTTATGTAAAGTTATGTGACCTAAATAAAGGACCAATCTCTAAGCTTGATCTAGACATATCATCACCTAAGGTTGCAGTTGCTAAAGGCTTTCTAAGAAGCATGAAGTGAATCCAATCTAACAGCTCACTCAAGCTGACTAAATTTTTCTGCATTAAATCATTGTATATGAGGGGAAGTTAGTGATTTTTCCTTACACACATCTAGGGCTACATTGATACATCTAAGTATTGTTCTCTAGAGTCAAGTGCATCTTCGCACAAGAGCTTATTAGGGCATGATTCTACACACATGAACACATAAGCTACCAAAGGAGTCTGAGATGTAGTGTAAGCACTCGGTTGTAATGTTCACTCTTTCAGGTCATCATCGGGGTCAGTCTAACTCCCCATTTGTATCTTTTAATTTTACTAGGGCACATAATTTATGTTGCACAGGGGACAGGGGTTTTATAGGAGATCATTTGTTTTTCATGTTACACGGGACTTCTTTATGCACCAAAGGGCGTAGGCTTAATGTGTGTAACATCAGCTTTGTGTGCGCAAAATGGGATTTTGGCACGGCGCAGGGAAGGTTTGCATTACATTGTGTCACTGTAAGAGGGGACGCGCCTGCGCCGTATACACAATTTTATACTTGGCGCAAGTAATGCTGGTGCTGCATGGGGGTAGGGTGCACCAATGGCACAAATATTTGCAATGTAATATAGAAGTTCAGTGCACTAAAGGGCGCAGGGACACTGCATGTTGCAATCAAGGGCGGTGTGCCTTCTTGGCATGACTGTGTTTCTATGTAACAATGGAATGGTGATTGCGCCCAGAGGAAAATACAGCCCGAGAATGAACTTTCAAGTTTTCTTTCCTTTCCCTGATGGGTTTGCATGATCTTTCAGGATTAACTTTCGCATCGATTTACACGGTGAAGGGGTGCACAACAGGGAGGTTTGGGTGTTGTTTTCAGGGCAGAGCCCTCCTTCTACCAGCAGATCTAGAAAAAGGACAAAAGACGGTTTGGGGAAGAGAAGATGTGCAAGAACAGCACAGGTGGGTTTATGGCTTACAAATCCATTTCCTCCAAACTCACACAACATACCAGCAAAAACAAAAACACAAGAGGAAAGAGGACCACTTACCTGGAATATATAGTATGTGAGAGGCATGAAGTGGGGTCCACGAACGCTATACGAGGAGAACAGATGTGCTGACAGGTGCAGAGGAATAAAGTTATTACATGTTTTCTAACTGATGAAAGTGACAGGGCGGATACGCCTATATATAGGCAAAGGTGCAATAAATGTGCCAACCACTTTTTCAAGAGGTGCACCAAAAGATGTGTCGACACGTAAAATAGTGTACCCTTTGGCGTGGAAAAACGCGTGTCAACACGGGGATACTTGCACCTTTGGTGCAATTTTAAGACTATCAACACTTCATTCCTTACACCCTTTGGCGCACCAAAACATAGCGCAACAATTTTTGTTGGTCAAGGCACATGCGCCTTGGCACACGCAAGAAAGGTGCATCATAGGGAGGCACATAAATGGTTGTGTCAACATCTCAAATGGTGCACCAAAGGGCATAGGTTTATCCTGTGTTGCACAGAAAAAAGGTGCGCCCAACCAAAAGAGGGCCAAAATGACTAAGTTCAGAGAACTGGATTTCCTGGAAAGGGACTTTGCAACATTCCAAACGCAAAGGGGTCCTTGACGAGGGACCAGAACAAAATTTGGTATAGTTACCTATAACATTGCCCTCATCAATTTTACAGGATAACAACTGGCTCTTTCTAGGGACTACCTTTGAGCGAAACTCAAGGGTAGAGAACCCCAGATTAACATGTTCTTATCCATTGGGTTAGAGAGAAAAAACGAGGGTGAAAACAAAAGCAAACACATGACGAAAGCAAACACACGACATAAAGCAAACTGTAGAAAGAAGAGAGCAAGCTCTACTTCCTGAATATTTTGAGGTGCTACCCGCTATAGGGAAGCAAGAGATCAGTTCCATCTAGATACGAGAGATAGAAGCTATTTCCTCCATTGAGCTGTTTGATCTTGAAAGGCCCTCTCCATAGAGAATCAAATTTCCCATGCATGCCCTTCGGCTCTCTCCGTTTGTCCCACAAAAGGATGAGATCTCCCACCTGGAGCTCTCGTTTCTTAGCTTTTTTATCAAACAGTCTCTTGACCTGATTCTGATGTTCGGTGATCCTGTCGACCACTCTTATTATCTTTTCTTCGAGCTCTGCTAGATACAGGATCCTCTTTTCAAGAGAATTTTGGAAAGTCTCATCTTTGATTGCTCGTGCCAAGCGAAGAGCAAGAAGTTCCACAGAAATGGGAAGCTCAGCATCGGTCCCATATAACACTTGAAAAGGTGACATACCGAGAGACCTCTTGGGAGTAATGTGGTCCGCCCACAAAGTGTCATATAATGACTTGTGCCACATCTACTGACTCTCGTCAACTAGCTTCCGTATGATGGTCACTAAGTTTTTATTACTGGATTCTGCCTAACCATTTCCCTGGGGGTAATAATCCGAGGAGTGAGCCAAGGTTATCCCGTATTCATAGAATAAACTAATAACTTCTCGTGAAGAGAAGTTGGAAGCGTTATCAGCAACAATCTTGTTTGGAATGCTAAACCTGACAATGATATTCTCTTTGATGAAATTACAAACAACCTCGAAAGTGGCATGCTTGACAGGTATGGCCTCAACCCATTTGGTGAAGTAATCTATTGCTGTCAGGACATAACTATGTCCGGCACTCGATTGGGGATGGAGTGCCCCGATAAAGTCGATTCCCCATTTCCTGAATGGTTCATCAATGAAGACCAGCCTGAGGGGAAAAGTAGCCAATTTTGGTTTACCAACAAATTGTTGGCAAGGCTCACACTTTGCTACCCAATTGGCTGTATCCTGGAATAGTGTCGGCCAATAGTACTTGGCCCGGATGATCTTGTGTGCTATCATAGAAGAGGAGAAGTGACCACCATAGGCTGAATCGTGAAAAATCTTCAATAGCTTTATCTGATGTGGCTTATCGACACATAGCAAGAAAATTTCATCTATTCCATGTTTGTATAAACCATCATCCCATATGACATATCTGGCCACTCTGAGCTTTATAGCACGCTTCTCCTTTAAAGCCAGATGAGCTGGGCATTCACCATAAGTGAGAAAGAAAGCAATATCGGAATACCACTCATCGCTGGTCGCAACAATTAGAACCATGGGTAGTGAGTCGGCTTTCTCCAGCTGGCTTTATGCTCCATTGGTGCAATTATCCTTTTCCCTAGGGTCTCCTGAACCTCGGTTTTCAGCCATGAGTAGACAAAGGCCCTTGCCTCTTACTAGCTTGGTTGGTTTTATATCTAGATCATACTCTTGGCCTTTTGCAATCCAATTTCCTCGCAAACTCCCTAACTCCCATTGAGTTAGGATTGACTTGATTGCCATGTCAGGGACCAGTACCATTGTGTGAGAATTTAGAATGTAATACCTGAAGTTCTTGACTGCTTTGACAATGGCGAAGGCATGCTTTTCCATCTGAGACATCTTTAATTCGTGAGGCTTGAGAGGAGAGCTCATAAACGCAATCGGGGATTCAACATCCTCAGAATTATTTTGCATCAAGATGGCTGACACAGTGTGCTCAGATGCATAGCTATACATAATGAAATCCTTGGAGAAATTGGGACATACCAGGACTGGTGCATGGGAAATGGAGGCTTTTACATCTTCGAACGACTTCTTTCCTTCTTCACTCCACCGGAAAGTTGGTGAATCTTTCATCATGTTTGATATGTGGCGAGTCTTTTCAACAAAGTCTGGAATAAAGCACCTGAGAAAGTTCACCTTTCAAAAAAAGAGTGAATGCCGATTTTGCTTGTAGGTAGAGTAAGGCTCTGAAAATCCTTAACCCTTTCGGCATCTATCTTCATCCCTTCCTTGCTTACAATGTGTTCCAGCAACTTTCCCTCTATGACTCCGAAAACAGACTTTTTCAAATTCAAGGAGATCCCGTGCTCTCGGCATCTGATCAATACTTGCTCCAAATGATCGCAGTGATCATTCCGCTGTTTAGAGAACACAGTTAAGTCATCCAAGTAAAATACGATGACTTTCCCCATCATGACCTTGAACACAAATTCCATTGCCCTCTGGAAGGTAGCACCAGCGTTGGTTAAGCCGAAAGGCATCTTGCTGTAGCTGAATTTACCCCAAGGGGTAGTGAATGTCGTTTTGAATTGGTCTTCGAGAGAGACTTTGATCTAATTGTAGCTAGAAAAACCATCAAGCATGGACAACATTTCTAATCCAATCACTGCTTGCAGAACCTGATCCATTATGGGAAGTGGGTAGTTGTCCTTTAAGGATGCCTGATTCAGGTTGCGAAAATCTACGCAGATGCGTATCTCACCATTTTTCTTATGTACCGGCACAATATTTGTGACCCAGGTACTGTGATGGATAGGAAAAATGATTCTCGCATCCAGCATTTTTTGTATTTCCACTTGAATGGTACCCGAGACCTTGGGATTATAGTGCCTTTGTTTCTGGCGGAAGGGTTTGACATCTTCTTTCAGCAGGATGTCATACTGGATGTTCCTTGGTCTGAAAGACTTTAGGTCGGCATAGGACCATGCCAATACATCCGTGGATTTCTTTAGCAATTTGACAAATTTTTGCTTCTCTTTGGGTGTGCAACATTTTCGAATGTTCACAAACTGCGGATGTTCTACCAAACCTAAATTGACCGGTTCGGTTTCTGGGGAGGAGTTAGGATCATCTCACCTTTTCTTCTTGACAAAACTATCGTTCCTGTCGAACAAACGTTCCTGAGAAACCAAACCTTTAGAAATTTATTTCCTTTGAGCTGACATATGCCATCGCTTCCCTCAGATTCCTCGTCCTGATCAGTAACAGACTTACGGCATGCGGAAGTGGATCCTTCAAAATGAAGCTCACTAAAAAAAATTTCCTTTTCTAAAAAGGTAATAAGTTGATTGTCATCATTGAATACCTATCAGTGTTGAGAATTGTCTGGCACGCTCAGGCGGAAAACCACCTCAATGGTGTATTTGTCTATTTTCAACCCTGGGTGAGGCAGCATAAGGGATGCTGAAACAGCCAATGAATCGGCCATGTCATTCTAAGCCCTTGGGATGGCTTTTATTGAAAAAGCATCAAATTCTTCAATACTGTCCCACACTGCATTGCGGTAATGCCTAAGCCTTTCATTTTTCACTTGGTATATCCTTTTTACCTGATTTACGACCAGCTCTACATCACCCTATACTTTCAAATTCTTGATTCCTCTTTCCTTTGCGGCTTGCATGCCAAGTAGCAAGGATTCATACTCAGTAGTATTATTCGTGTTGAAAAACTGCAGCTTGAAAGAGAGGGGAATAATCTCCTCTTCGGGGGATATTAGCACGGCTCCAGTGCCGCATCCACTAGTCGCGCAACTGCCATCAAACTATAATGTCCAGATCTTGTTAAGACCCTCTGCTAGGACGAGGACATCCATTTGGTCAGACTCAGTAGACAAGAAATAGTTTCCCATCCTTGATGATTCGAAGAGAATTTGGGCTTTGGGATCGTCGGAGTTAGTAACCACGTACTTATTTTGAGATTCTGGTTCCAACGTTTACATTATACCTTTGACGGGAATTCTGGCCTTAGACCAGTCCATATGAATCTCTCCACCAACTTCACTGCAAAAGCTTCTTTCTAGTAGAATTCCATATGCTACCCGAATATCAGCAACAAGGACGGTCATCTTTACCCTCTTTTCTGGAAACGCTGCAAATGTAAACTACGCATCTTTGATTTGACCAATCAATAGAACCTGCTTGGTTTTCAAGGAATAACATCTGCTAAAAGGCTTAGTAAGGGTGAGGCCCATGGCATGGGTGACTTTTACTGGCATGACATTATCAGAAGCCCCAGAATCAATTATGCAGTTGCTTAGTGTTGGTTGGATATTTTGTCAAACCAAAATATGAGGTTCAACCACAGTACATGGGATTAAATCCCTCCTCAAAGACAGGTGAGGCTGCCTGTTTATTGCTAATCTAAAACACGGTAAACAATATATACAGTATTCACACTAATCTAACCATTGGGGGTTGGAATGAAATCCCGAAATCCACATTCACAGATTCAAGGGTATTTCTTTCTTAAATGAACTGGATTAGAAACTGTTACAATGAAAGAAGCACAATAGAAAGGAAATGGGAGAAACGTATTTTCTTTCGAGTAAACGCAGAGCACGAAATAATCATACGAGTTTTAGATCACAAATATAATGTCCGAAACAATCAGAAACACTAAGATGCTATGCAAAGAATAGCTTAAGATCATGAACATAAGAACACTGTCTTAAGTAAGATATATTCCACAACACAAAGTCTGTAAAACGATATCAATTCCTATTCTTCAAAATGATTGAATGAAAACACGAAGTTTTTCTTCTTTCCAATAGCCCCTAAATATTCCAAAAAATCTCGACCCTTTTGGAATGCACAGCATCCCTTATTTATAACAAAAGGAACTAGAGATAAAATAGGGCAGATCCTAAAAAGTAGCATTTTAACTGGAGTTCAGTTTTGCATGACTCTCACGCAGGAGATCAAGTCAAAACATGATTAAAAATATGACGAAACGGAAATGAAAAAGACATGTCAATTTCAAGATTGAAATGACATGACGCATTGGGACTTATTCTGAATCATCATCTTTTGCTCCTTCCTCTTTCTCTTCCTCCAACTGCGACTGTTTGTTCTGAAATTCCTGGAACTTCCGAATAATGCCTTGCATTTCATTTTCATCAGGTGCAGTGGAATGATCATTCCACATTTCGCAGGTCTCATGAATATCACTGGCACTGCCGGGAAGTTTCTTCAATCCTTTGTTGAGTTTTCTTAAGGCCTCCAACGTATGTTCAATCCTTACAAATTGACCAATGACTTCAAGGTCAAATCCATGTACAGGTTCATGCTGAACAGATTCTTGGACTTGTTTGAAGAGATCATCTGCTGATAGGATACTTGAGTTCCCAACTGACACCTTTGGACAAATCTTCAGCAATTCTTCTTCCAGATCACTTTTCCCATCGATCAATTTATCCCTTGATTCTCTCAACTTGCTGCAGGCTTCATTGAGAATCCTTACTCTGAACCTGATGGCCTTGGTTAGCTGGAAATGTTTATCGGTATGTGGGAGAATACCTTCTTCCACCAAGAGGTGTGCTGGTAATTGCTTTAGCACTTGGAGAGCTTCACAAGTCAAATCAAGCTGTCTAATTTTTTCAGTGAATTCCTCATCCATCTTCTCTCCTTCCTTCTGAATCTCCCCCAAAGACTCATGAACCTTCACCACGTCTTGAATTACTTCCTTCCCCTGTTGGAGCAACTTTTGGATCCATTCATCAACCACCCTTCCTTTTTTAGCAATCTTCTCAATCGTAGGCACCGATGAGAAATCGAATCCGGCAGAAACAGAAGAAGGTGGTATGGATTCAAGGATTTTTGAGAGTTTAATCAAAATCTCTGTCAACTGCTCCACTTTTTCCTTAAGCTCATTTCTGCTGTCCTTTGTTTCTTTCAACTTTTGGCACAACACGTCTATGGAAGCCCGTGCATCTTGTTGCGCTCCTTCTGCTGTCACTTTACCTAGAGCCACCTTAGTTATCTGATAATCAAAAGCTGTTATATCCTCTCTAGTTTTGTCAGCTGAGGGAGTGGAAATCTCTGCGAACTTATCTCCTGAAGCATCCACCAAAACCCTTGAAACTGCTTTGGGTTTCTTGGCTGATTTTGCAGTAGAAGCCTTAAATGAGCTGAAATCAAAGGCTGGTAGGGGTACAATCACTTTCCTCTTCCTCGGAGTTTGCTCGAGTAGCCATTGTGGTGTATCAGAGGAAATTGCCAATGTTGTAGTAACTGGTATTCTACTCTCAAGGGGAGAAGATTCTACTATTGGAGGGGGAACAGTAGCCAACGTGGTAGTAGATGCAACAAAGAGAGGTATAGGTTGGGGCGTGCTAGTGATCACTTGGGTTCCAGCAGAGAGGGGTGAGAGTCCAAAGAAAATACCGGCCATACCTGAAGAAGTGGATGGGGAATGAGGAGGTTGGAGTGGTTGTTAAGGAGGAGGTGCAGATTCAGACTCTAAAGCCTTGAATGCAAGAGATAAGGTCTCTCCGGTTGAGAAATCAGCAAATGGTGAAGACAGAAGCTGGCTTCCTCCTTCTTCCAAATTAATTTCTCCTATTTCTGGTGGTGTTGGTGATTCTGGCACATTCACCGTTTCAGCTGGAGAAATAATTGAAGAGATTTGTCTTTCTTTCCTCTTCTTGGGAATCCTGATTTTTATAGGCCCCCCAGAAGATTCTTTGTCCTTTTTCTTTTTGGAGGGCCCCACCTCCGAAGCAGCCAACTTTGGAAACTTGTCATCTTTAAAATTCATTCCCCAAGAGGAGAGCCATTTTTTGGTGCGAGCAAGAATGAGAGCCGACCTATCTGTAATAGAGGCTTTTTCGCTGGCTGACCAATCAATAGGTGGGAAAACGTATTGATCCTCCTTTAGTCCATCATAGGAAAGATCCAACACACTTTCATTGTCAGTCGTGCCATCTGGAAAATCAGAAAGCTCCAGCATCTGAATCTCATTAATAGTCAACCTACTATTATCTTTTCTGCGAACCGCAACTTCGTTACGCAGATCAACCCATATATCCTCAATGTCAGGCCTGTGCAGATGTTGGGCTCCATAGGCTCTAAGCACTCCTCGGATGTCAAAACCATCCCGAGACTTCATATGCTTTTTCAATTTTTCCTGAAGTTCGCATTCAACATTTTTGGCCTTTGCTACTGTCGAGCAAGTATATCTCCCGATAGAAATTGGGAAGGATACAGCTGCCTTATGCTTGCTTTGTTGGAATTTGTGAAAATCCAACAGCTGTCTGACCAATTCTATCAATATAATCTATCCCCTGGATAGCGAGGCAGATGGAAAGGCTCTCCCGAGTACATGACTGTTCGAAGATATGTAAACTTCTTGAATTGCAAGAAGATACACCCCCATTTGGATACTTCAGTCCAAGCCTCGTCTGAGACTCTTGTCTTTCTTAACCCTGGGTTCAGCCTGCAGATATTCTCATAGAAAAGGCATCATTTACCCTCCTAAAATGATCTTTTGACCCCTTCTTTGTTATTTGAGGGAAATATTTATAAACTGGGTTTGTCGTTCTACTTCCCTTAGTATCCAGCCCGGGATAGTTCCTCATCCCGGCTGCTGCATAAACCACATATGAAAACATATAAAACTTTCCAGTCGATAAGACCGTCGTCATCTGAGAATCAATTTCATTGTTGATAAGGGTCCCCCAGTCAATCCCCTGCTGATTCTTCTTGATGGTGACCATAAACTGATACATCCATCCATGAAATACATTTGATTCAGGCAAGCCAAAAACCCGGCTCAGCAGGGTGATAATATCATTGATTTCTTGTATGAAATCACATCTGGGGATAGTCCTTGGAAATCTAGATACTGCTGGTTTAGCCTTGACCAGGAACTTCTTGTTGACATCCTTAATGTAGTCTTCCTGATTACTATCCCAGGCCTTCTGAGCCGACTTGATGTTCAGGTCCCCATACTCTTCGAAATTAGGTAGTTTTAGAAGATCATCAAAATATGCTCCATCTAGCCTGATCACTACCTCACCAGCCTGGCTCTTCACGAAACGAGAAGCCGAGTCATAACTAGATGCACAAGCCAAAACAAATTCTGGACATTGGGCGGACATGGGAAAGCCTGCTGCAAGGGGCAAGCCACTGTTAGCTAAAGTTGTCATCCATGGGGTTTGAGAGGAACTCTTCACCCTATTCCAGAAGTCATCCATATCTATATTGCCAAGTTCAGTGTCCCTGATATCATAATTGCAATCAATATATGATGGAGATTCTGGCTTCTTGAATTTGTACTTCATCCTGCTAGATTTCTCGGCCTTCTCCTGAGATGGACCAGGGTCCGACATGAAGAATGTTGGAGGGAGAAAGGCTTGAAACTCAGGAGATGTTATCCACATTGAAAATCCCGATCGACTGAATATGCCGGAAGAATAGAAGATTCCGACACGCTGAGGAGGATGTCGCAAAACCTTGAGAACCTGACAAGTTTGATATGTCGGAACTTTGGGAAAGTTGCTGACACTCAACGTTGATATCGGATACGGAAGAAACCCCGACGCCTGTTTGTGGATGTCGGAACTGGAAGAAAACCCGACGCCTGTTTGTGGATGTCGGAACTGGAAGAAAACCCAATGCTTCAATATACTTCAGAATTTTGAGAAAGCCTGGCACGCCAATCCGTCAATACACTTCAGGTCTCCGGCTCTGCAAAACAATCTTCAAAACCCAAGAAGAAAAAAAAGGTTTTTCTTTGAATTCCAAATATACAATCTCCTTTTGTTATTCATGCATCATGCATATAATTGAACTTGGAAGAAACAGCACCAAGGGATAGTCTCAAAAGAGATAAACCCTAAAAACCTAAAACCCTTTCCAAAGCAACATAGAAAGAAGAAGGAAAGAAAACCTTCAACACCCGGCAAGAAATTGGGAATAAATACGCTCAATCGATCCATAAAAACCAAGAATAAAGAAGGGAAAGAAAAATACCTTCAATTCGAGAAATGTAAGATCGAAAACAGACGATCCAATCGAGCAAGGTGAGTTTTCGGGTTTTGAAAACGGAAGAGCACGCACAAAAATTCCACGAATTAAAAATATGAATGGTAAGAATGACGTGGAAATCTGCGTATTTATAAGAAAATTGGTAATTAATACACTTCAGCTCGGCACGTGCCAACTCACCGACCACTCGGCATGAATGCCATGTCAGCATGTTTGGGAGGTCCGAAAACCCGACACGAGGGGACTTAGTGCAATTCGGGTTTCGGGTTTTGGAAAACATGATGCATAAAGCATGAGGTGCTTAGATGCTACATAGCCCCGAAACCTGATACAAAGGATTAAGTAGACTTCGGGAATCGGAAAACATGGGGCATAAAACATGTTTTGGATTACGGATGTTCCGATGCGCCGGGGGTCCGAAAACCTGATTTTCTCAATACAAGGTGGGTTTCGGGTTTCGGAAGTCAGTCGACATAAAGCATGTTAAAAATCATGTCGAGCTGTTGGTAAAACCCGAAAACCCGATTTTCTCAAAAAGAGGCCATAATGCAAAATCAACTTTGAAAATTTCGTAGGGGTTATCCGAATGTTTTTTCGTGAACTCAAAACGGGTATAACAGTTGGCTCCAGTTGGGGACTTTCTTTGTAATACCAAAGGAAGAGAACTCAGAATCTCTGGTCTTATTCATTGGGCTACGGAGAAAAGAAGAAAACCAAAACAAAACAAAACGAAGAAAGAAAGAAAGAAAACTAAAAGCAAACACACAACAAAAAGCAAAATATGTACAATGCAAGAGAGCATCTTGCATTAATGGTGGAACAGTTTTAGATGTTGCCCACTGAAAGGCAAAGGGAGTAACCATCCATCCAGATATGATAGAAGGAAACTATTTTCACCATTCAGCTCGTGGATCTTGAAAGGTCCTTTCCATAAAGAATCAAACTTTCCATGCATTCCTTTTTGTTCTCTCCTTTTATCCCAAATCAACACCAGGTCTCCAATCTGGAAGTTGCGCTGCTTTGATTTTTTATCGAAAATCTTCTTCACCCTGCTCTGATGATCTGATATACGATCAAGCACCTTGATATATACCCCTGACCTGATTAACAATCAGCTCCGCATCCCCCTGAACCTTGAGATTTCTGATTCCCTTCTGTCTGGCTAATTCTAATCCCAATAACAGGGCTTCATATTCAGCCGTGTTGTTAGTATTATCAAATTGCAACTTATAAGCTGATGGGAAAATCTCAGAGCTAGGAGATATGAGAACAACACCAGCGCCTGATCCAGAGGTTGAGCAGCTACCATCAAATTCAAGCTTCTAAATAGCATTGGGATCTTCCTCTTCAACATCTACAATGGGTATCTCTGAAGTCATGAAGTAATTCCCGAAGCTAGCATCTTCGAAAAGAATCTGAGCCTTAGGATCATCTAATTTGGTCACCAAATACTTTTCCTGCGGTTCAGGATGAAGAATCTGTTGAACCCCTTTGACTGGGATCTTGGCTTTGGTCCAATCCATACTAATATCTCCTCCGACATCTTTACAGAATCCTCTACCCAAGAGGATACCGTAAGCTGCAGGAATATCGGCAACCAGAATAGTCATTTTCACTCTCTTCTCAGGAAAGGCAACAAATGCAAACTGTGCATCTTTGATTTGACCTATCAAAGGGACTTGTTTAGTTTCCATGGAATAGCACCGTCCATATGACTTAGTCAAAGTAAGTCCAAGGGCATGGGCCACTTTTGCGGGCATAACATTATCAGAGGCCCCTGAGTCGATGATGCAATTGCTGAGTTTAAACCCATTTATAAGTATAGACAAATAAAAAGGTTCAATCTTTCCTGAGGAAGAAGCAGAGGTCAGATTGTTCTGTGGTGGAAGTTGAACAGAATTTGGAAGGAGACCTTTTGAAGGTGATGGAATGGCCGCTTTACTCCTGATGAACTTGGCCAGCTTTTCAAACTGTTCAGGATTCGACTGAAGGTATTCTGCCTCTGACATTTGAATTTTGGTTCTCTTTGCATGATCAATAATGTCAAAAGCAATATAAGAAGGAATGATGCTAGGCTCAGATCTAATTACATGAGCTTGTGCCGAGGCACTGATCTTAGGAGAAGGAGAATAAGGAGTAGCTGCCTTTTTGGTAACCTCTCTTTCAGTTTGTGCCGAAATAGGGGTACCCCTCTTAACTATAGATATGGGAGGATCCTTATTCTTCTCCTTAGTGTTTTCAAGAGGTTTTCTGGGATTCTGAGATTGGGATCGAGTGAAGACAGCAAATTATTGACCATCTGGCACACATTCATCTTCATTGTATTCCAAATACCCAATGCTGGAGTCGCCAGCTGACTCATCATAAGACTCATCAACATATCCTAAAGCTTCGACAGCCTCATGGGATTCTTGTTCTTCTGGTTCATCTTCTTCATCAAGTATTTCCACTGCTGCATTGACGGGAGGATCTTCAATTGCTAGTCTCGGTTGAGTAGGAGTTAACCGTGGCCTATCTCTGACAGGTGCACCATTGTTGTTATTGAAATTTCGCCTAGGTATATCCCGATACGGAACATTGTTCACCTGCTGGGACATTTTCTTCTTTAAAGCAATCAAATCATTAGCCATTTTTTGAAACATAGGATCTGTGTTACCTTGAGAAGAACCTTGATTTTTGAGTTTGGGTATGTCTTTCTTGATCCTTCCGGCCAAGATGAGATCATCCTCTATTTCAGTAGCTGTTGACTGAGCAGTAGCCAAATCTGGGATAACCGACCTTCTTAATAAAAAGCTTATATCAGGAGGTTGGGCATTGATGAAGAAGCATTTTTGGTTTTCCAGAGTAGGTACAGCTATTTCTGGAATCTTCCGGATCAGCTTGTTGAACTTTGCCACGAATTCCCGCATAGGTTCATGCGATTCCTTCTTCATATGCATGAGCTGAGCTAACAAAGCATGGGAATCTTCGGCTGGTTTGAAACGTGCTTCGAACTTAGTCCGCATGGTAGCCCAGTTTGCGATGCATGCATTTGGAAGGTGATAAACCATTCGGCTGCTACACCCTGCAACGTTTCAACGAAGAGTCGGACGGAGACATCTTCGTGGGCTACTCCGAGAACACCGCATGCAACAAAGAAAGATGCTATGTGCTCTTCAGGATGCTGCTTCCCATCTCCATTGAACTTGGGAATATTTTTATGAGATCCACGTGGTAACTCATTCAATGGAGGAGTCAAGGAAAGAGGACCAATAACTGCACCCCAAGGCACAGGTTGAACCGCCATCCTTCTGAAAAGAGTGCGTATAGGGATCCAAGTATTAGACAAGAGTAGTGCACGACAAGTTGCAGATGCTTCCCCTTCCACAGGGATCCGGTTTCTCCGAACAGGTGAAGAACTTCTGGTTCGATTAGAGACAATGCTGTTGGGAGAAAGACTGAAATTGTGTTGTTGCAGTAACTCAAAGAGTGGATCAATTTCACCTTGAGCTCGGCGGGACCGAGTGAAGATCTTCCTGGCCAGCTTGAACTGAAAGGAGATCTTGTTGAAAAATAAGGCAAATACGGAGTCGCCAAACACCGAGAGGATAAGCTTTATACTATAGATCCGTATTCCCCAGTAGAGTCGCCAAAAACTGTTGGTTGGATATTTTGTCAAACCAAAATATGAGGTTAAACCACAGTACATGGGATTAAATCCCTCCTCAAAGACAGGTGAGGCTGCCTGTTTATTGCTAATCTAAAACACGGTAAACAATATATACAGTATTCACACTAATCTAACCATTGGGGGTTGGAATGAAATCCCGAAATCCACATTCACAGATTCAAGGGTATTTCTTTCTTAAATGAACTAGATTAGAAACTGTTACAATGAAAGAAGCACAATAGAAAGGAAATGGGAGAAACGTATTTTCTTTCGAGTAAACGCAGAGCACGAAATAATCATACGAGTTTTAGATCACAAATATAATGTCCGAAATAATCAGAAACACTAAGATGCTATGCAAAGAATAGCTTAAGATCATGAACATAAGAACACTGTCTTAAGTAAGATATATTCCACAACACAAAGTCTGTAAAACGATATCAATTCCTATTCTTCAAAATGATTGAATGAAAACACAAAGTTTTTCTTCTTTCCAATAGCCCCTAAATATTCCAAAAAATCTCGACCCTTTTGAATGCACAGGCATCCCTTATTTATAACAAAAGGAACTAGAGATAAAATAGGGCAGATCCTAAAAAGTAGCATGTTAACTGGAGTTCAGTTTTGCATGACTCTCACGCAGGAGATCAAGTCAAAGTATGAATCAAAATTATGACAAAACAGAAATAAAAAAGACATGCCAATCTAAAAATAGAAATGACATGGGACGTTGGGACTTAATCTGAATCATCATCTTTTGCTCCTTCCTCTTTCTCTTCCTCCAGCTGAGACTGTTTGTTCTGAAATTCCTGGAACTTCCGAATAATGCCTTGCATTTCATTTTCATCAGGTGCAGTGGAATGATCATTCCACATTTCGCAGGTCTCATGAATATCACTGGCACTGCCGGGAAGCTTTTTTCAATCCTTTGCTGAGTTTTCTTAAGGCCTCCAACAGAATGTTCAATCCTTACAAACCGACCAATGACTTCAAGGTCAAATCCGAGTACAGGTTCATGCTGAACAGATTCTTGGACTTGTTTGAAGAGATCATCTGCTGATAGGATACTTGAGTTCCCAACTGACACCTTTGGACAAATCTTCAGCAATTCTTCTTCCAGATCACTTTTCCCATCGATCAATTTATCCCTTGATTCTCTCAACTTGCTGTAGGCTTCGTTGAGAATCTTTACTCTGAACCTGATGGCCTTGGTCAGCTGGAAATGTCTATCTGTATGTGGGAGAATACCTTCTTCCACCAAGAGATGTGCTGGTATTTGCTTTAGCACTTGGAGAGCTTCACAAGTCAAATCAAGCTGTCCAATTTCTTCAGTGAATTCCTCATCCATCTTTTCTCCTTCCTTCTGAATCTCCCCCAAAGACTGATGAACTTTCACCACGTCTTGAATTACTTCCTTCCCCTGTTGGAGCAACTTTTGGATCCATTCATCAACCACTCTTCCTTTTTTAGCAATCTTCTCAATCGTAGGCACCGATGAGAAATCGAATCCGGCAGAAACAGAAGAAGGTGGTATGGATTCAAGGGGTTTTGAGAGTTTAATCAAAATCTCTGTCAACTGCTCCACTTTTTCCTTAAGCTCATTTCTGCTGTCCTTTGTTTCTTTCAACTTTTGGCACAGGACGTCTATGGAAGCCCGTGCATCTTGTTGCGCTCCTTCTGCTGTCACTTTCCCTAGAGCCACCCTGGTTACCTGATAATCAGCAGCTGTTATATCCTCTCTAGTTTTGTCAGCTGAGGGAGTGGCAATCTCTGCGAACTTATCTCCTGAAGCATCTACCAAAACCCTTGAAACTGTTTTGGGTTTCTTGGCTGATTTCGCAGTAGAAGCCTTGAGTGAGCTGAAATCAAAGGCTGGTAGGGGTACAATCACTTTCCTCTTCCTCGGAGTTTGCTCGAGTAGCCATTGTGGCGTATCAGAGGAAATTGCCAATGTTGTAGTAACTGGTATTCTACTCTCAAGGGGAGAAGATTCTACTATTGGAGGGGGAACAGTAGCCAACGTGGTAGTAGATGCAACAAAGAGAGGTACAGGTTGGGGCGTGCTGGTGATCACTTGGGTTCCAGCAGAGAGGGGTGAGAGTCCAAAGAAAATACCGGCCATACCTGAAGAAGTGGATGGGGAATGAGGAGGTTGGAGTGGTTGTTAAGGAGGAGGTGCAGATTCAGACTCTAAAGCCTTGAATGCAAGAGATAAGGTCTCTCCAGTTGATAATCAGCAAATGGTGAAGACAGAAGCTGGCTTCCTCCTCCTTCCAAATTAATTTCTCCTATTTCTGGTGGTGTTGGTGATTCTGGCACATTCACCGTTTCTACAGGAGAAACAATTGAAGAGATTTCTCTTTCTTTCCTCTTTTTGACAATCTTGACCTTTATAGGCGCCTTAGAAGACTTTTTGTCCTTTTCCTTTTTGGAGGGCCCCACCTCCGAAGCAGCCAACTTTGGAAACTTGTCATCTTTAAAATTCATTCCCCAAGAGGAGAGCCATTTTTTGGTGCGAGCAAGAATGAGAGCCGACCTATCTGTAATAGAGGCTTTTTCGCTGGCTGACCAATCAATAGGTGGGAAAACATATTGATCCTCATTAAGCCCATCATAGGAAATATCCAACACACTTTCATTGTCAGTCGTGCCATCTGGCAAATCAGAAAGCTCCAGCGTCTGAATCTCATCAATAGTCAACCTACTATTATCTTTTCTGCGAACCGCAACTTCGTTACGCAGATCAACCCATATATCCTCAATGTCAGGCCTGTGCAGATGTTGGGCTCCATAGGCTCTAAGCACTCCTCGGATGTCAAAACCATCCCGAGACTTCATATGCTTTTTCAATTTTTCCTGAAGTTCGCATTCAACATTTTTGGCCTTTGCTACTGTCGAGCAAGTATATCTCCCGATAGAAATTGGGAAGGATACAGCTGCCTTATGCTTGCTTTGTTGGAATTTGTGAAAATCCAACAGCTGTCTGACCAATTCTATCAATATCAATCTATCCCCTGGATAGCGAGGCAGACGAAAAGGCTCTCCCGAGTACATGACTGTTCGAAGATATGTAAACTTCTTGAATTGCAAGAAGATACACCCCCATTTGGATACTTCAGTCCAAGCCTCGTCTGAGACTCTTGTCTTTCTTAACCCTGGGTTCAGCCGGCAGATATTCTCATAGAAGAAGGCATCATTTACCCTTCTAAAATGTTCTTTGGACCCCTTCTTTGTTATTTGAGGGAAATATTTATAAACTGGGTTTGTCGTTCTGCTTCCCTTAGTATCCAGCCCGGGATAGTTCCTCATCCCGGCTGCTGCGTAAGCCACATATGAAAACATATAAAACTTTCCAGTCGATAAGACCGTCGTCATCTGAGAATCAATTTCATTGCTGATAAGGGTCCCCCAGTCAATCCCTTGCTGATTCTTCTTGATGGTGACCATAAACTGATACATCCATCCATGAAATACATTTGATTCAGGCAAGCCAAAAACCCGGCTCAGCAGGGTGATAATATCATTGATTTCTTGTATGAAATCACATCTGGGGATAGTCCTTGGAAATCTAGATACTGCTGGTTTAGCCTTGACCAGGAACTTCTTGTTGACATCCTTAATGCAGTCTTCCTGATTACTATCCCAGGCCTTCTGAGCCGACTTGATGTTCAGGTCCCCATACTCTTCGAAATTAGGTAGTTTTAGAAGATCATCAAAATATGCTCCATCTAGCCTGATCACTACCTCACCAGCCTGGCTCTTCACGGAACGAGAAGCCGAGTCATAACTAGATGCACAAGCCAAAACAAATTCTGGACATTGGGCGGACATGGGAAAGCCTGCTGCAAGGGGCAAGCCACTGTTAGCTAAAGCTGTCATCCATGGGGTTTGAGAGGAACTCTTCACCCTATTCCAGAAGTCATCCATATCTATATTGCCAAGTTCAGTGTCCCTGATATCATAATTGCAATCAATATATGATGGAGATTCTGGCTTCTTGAATTTGTACTTCATCCTGCTAGATTTCTCGGCCTTCTCCTGAGATGGACCAGGGTCCGACATGAAGAATGTTGGAGGGAGAAAGGCTTGAAACTCAGGAGATGTTATCCACACTGAAAATCCCGATCGACTGAATATGCCGGAAGAATAGAAAAGTCTGACACGCTGAGGAGGATGTCGGAAAACCCTGAGAACCCGACAAGTTTGATATGTCGGAACTTTGACAAAGCCCAACACTTGCTTTTGATGACGGAAACTCGGAGATACCCGACACTCACTGTCAATGACGAATTCTTCCTCCTGAGGAAACCCGGCACTCACTGTGATGTCGGAACTTTGAGAAACCCCGACACCTGTTGTGGATGTCAACTAGAAGAAAACCCGACACTTCAATATACTTCAGAACTTTGAGAAAGCCCGGCGCGCCAATCCGTCAATACACTTCGGGTCTCCGGCTCTGCAAAACAATCTTCAAAACCCAAGAAGAAAAACAGGGTTTTTCTTTGAATTCCAAAACATGCAATCTCCTTCGTTTTTATTATTCATGCATCATGCATATAATTGAACTTGGAAGAAACAGCACCAAGGGATAGTCTCAAAAGAGATAAACCCTAAAAACCTAAAACCCTTTCCAAAGCAACACAAAAAGAAGAAGGAAAGAAAACCTTCAACACCCGGCAAGAAATTGGGAATAAAATACGCTCAATCGATCCATAAAAACCAAGAATAAAGAAGGGAAAGAAAAATACCTTCAATTCGAGAAATGTAAGATCGAAAACAGACGATCCAATCGAGCAAGGTGAGTTTTCAGGTTTTGAAAATGGAAGAGCACGCACAAAAATTCCACGAATTAAAAATACGAATGGTAAGAATGACGTGGAAATCCGCGTATTTATAAGAAAATTGGTAATTAATACACTTCAGCTCGGCACGTGCCAACTCACCGACCACTCGGCATGAATGCCATGTCAGCATGTTTGGGAGGTCCGAAAACCCGACACGAGGGGACTTAGTGCAATTCGGGTTTCGGGTTTCGGAAAACATGATGCATAAAGCATGAGGTGCTTAGATGCTACATAGCCCCGAAAACCCGATACAAAGGATTAAGCGGACTTCGGGAATCGGAAAACATGGGGCATAAAACATGTTTTGGATTATGGATGTTCCGATGCGCCGGGGGTCCGAAAACCTGATTTTCTCAATACAAGGCGGGTTTCGGGTTTCGGAAGACAGTCGACATAAAGCATGTTAAAACTCATGTCGAGCTGTTGGTAAAACCCGAAAACCCGATTTTCTTAAAAAGAGGCCATAATGCAAAATCAACTTCGAAAATTTCGTAGGGGTTATCCGATCGTTTTGTCGTGAACTCAAAATGGGGATAACATAAATGATTTCAGAAATGGCGACGTTCAATTTTAAGGAATGAGGTTTTCCTTTGATTTAGCAATGGTAGGGTAGGATTACTAGTTCTTGATAGGTTTATTGAGACAAACATGTTGCAGGGAAAAGAAGAAGAAAATCCCATCAGATTATCTTTGAAAAAGGCTTAGTAATAGGATGAGCAGGAAGGGTCAGTTGACAATCTTTTTACATTTTGCATTGGTTAAAGCCATGTAAAATTAACACGGCAATTCTTTAAACTATGTCCTTGGAAAATTCACGTGTTTTCCAATTGCCAACATTTTTCCCATAAGGAAATGCCTCACAAATGCATATGTTATGGAACCCTCTTCTGGGTCAGAGTAATCAAATTCCATAGTACTTGCCGATAGTTTGGTGCAGTCGATGGATGACAAGTTGATCATCTTCATTGGCATGAGAATGTTCTTCAGGAGGATTTTTATCCCATTGATGGATGACAAGTGCTAAAGCATTTATAGAAGAGAATAAGTACAAATACAAGATAACTTGGTTAGGAATTATATCGTGGCCTAGTGTAGATAGCGTTAGAGGTCTAAGTAAAAGTTTAGTGGAGTATCATGGTACAAGTGCGATTATCTGGGTCTCCTATTGTTCACTTCCATGTATAATGACCACCAAGTCATTTGAGTCTATGGAGAATAGCTAAATCTGATTGAAGTGGCGTGGCAAGATCGGTGAAGTTTAGGTTTGGACGGCTCTAATTTAAGAGATAGTAGCAAGTTGGTCAAAGAATCACGTATGGAAGCAGCATTGGCTCGACCACTAGGTAGTAACTTGTTCTTAAGAGTAAGAAACTTACTTTTGACGCTCGAAGGCATTCATGAATGGTAGAGGACATTTCGAACATTTTTGTGGCAGCATGGTAAATGGTGACTCGGCCTTGATAGACGAGTTTCTAAACGGGCGATTAAATCTTGCATAGTTTCATTGCACGTCGTTCTTCAGCAGTGAGTGATATTTTTAAACGCGATTGTTTTTTCTGATTGGTTATTTTTCAACATGCTGAATTTTCTTTAAGGTGGCACAACTGGTAATAGATGGCCTTCAAATGTTTAAACCATTCTGGCTGCTTTCCTTAACAGTTGTTGTCTCTGAAAGAGGCAAATTGTATATCTTCATTGGTTTTTTGCATGGATGAACTGCATGACAAATGAGTGAATGCCCCAGATATGTGTAGAGTCTAGAATTGGTTCCTAGCCATCAACTTTGGAGTATAGTTATTTAAGTTTCCGTGTGGGATTCTGAGGGGGGTTAATCCAAAATACCATAGCATATTCCCCAGTGGCACTTGGCCGCTCTTGAATCAGGCCCCCAAGAGAACTGACTAAGAGGATGAATAAGCAACATTACCCACTTGTGTACTATGTGGACGCATTGTATGTTTCTATAGGTGCTAATACTCTTTTCCTTAAGATGAGATGCATTTTCTGGATGACTCAAATTGTTAGCTCTTAGCTGTATTTCCCATTAGAAGCTCCACATGCATGTAACAATTGAAGTTATGCCTTTGAAGCAGATCTTATTTAGGATCATTTTCTATGAGCTCATCAAACTACGATTGTGAATTGCTAACCCACATGTATCTTCCAGATCCAACATTTGGTACAAATCCAAAAACTCTATGACTTGCTGCATTTTATCATGTTGACTCCTACAAAACGAGCCAAACGAAGAGATGTACTACACTAAATATTTAATTTTATCACATAACTTTTGAGCAACCGATTGTCGGTAAATGAGCATAGAACAATGAAAATCTCTAATATCTTTCAACTTAGTAAGCTGATTTTCAGATCTACGATTGACTTTTTGACAGTGGTTTGAATCTTGCCAAAAATACAACTACTGAAGATCTACCAAAACATTTGGATTTTTTTGTAAAAACTTCCAGTGGAAACTAAAGATTTCAAGAATATACCAGATCCTATGGATACGAACCCATCTTTGCTAACAACTATCACTTTCCCAAAAATATCTGGGATTTTGAACAAAAATTAAACTGTTGCAAACAGTACCAACCTTTGATTTTCATAATGATTTTCACACATACCCACTAATGAGATCCAGTTTCTCCTCTCCTTCTGAAGTAGAATTCCACCAAAAATCCTGTAGGTCCGAAAATCTATCAGGTGGACAGATCTATGGATAGACGAGCCAATAGTGTGTAGGGCATAGCCCCTCTTTGAGTTAGCAAAGTGAAACTGGTTTATTGCTATTCTACCAGGAGGAATCTGTGCAAGTCTCACAATATTCTGCCTTCGGGGGTTGGGATCTCATCCCAGTAGAGGTATTTCCAACTATAAGAAGAAGGGAAAGAAATGAGGTGAGGTGATAGGAAAGATCTGAAGGGGGAAAAGAAATGAATTCCAAAGCAGAAAGGTCAGAGGGTCTATGTTTTAGGCTGGTAGTAAACAGAGCCGAACTTACTCGCATAGACGAATAAAGCAATACTGATGAATAAATGACAATAAAGCAGAAGTAGATTCAATAGACCAAACATACAGATATAACATAAGAAAGCTCTGATGTATAACATAGGTATTCAGCACAAAGTCTAAATATTGTATTAATATTTCTTTCTGTTACAAAAAGCTCAAAGTCTTTTCTTCTAACTTCTATTTTTCATCTAAAAAGTATCCACCACTTGAATACAACAAGTATTCAAGTATATATAGAAGAAGGAGAAGAGATAAGACAAAAAGGAACCAACGACTTAATTATAAAGTACTACAAAAAATATCTAAAAGTCAACCATTGACTTTTGACAACTTGGTGGATGACATCATCCCATGGTGCAACATGGATGATGTCATCATTTGTGCTAACATACTCTTAGATATTTACAGAAAGAAGACGAGAGGAAGGAGACTATTCATCATCGTCTTGCGGCCGAAAGGGAGTGTCCTGCTTCTGTTATTGCTCGGGAGAAGTGATGTTAAACTGGGCCCGATATTCCATGAAATTGCTGATCATGCGCTGAAGATGATCCTGAGCAAGATCCTTGTGGCGATCGCTGATAACTTTGCATGTTTCATGTTCATCCATGAGCCTTTCTGGGAACTTGCAATATTCATTTCCTGCCTCTATCAGGAACCCTATAAAGTCACGACAGGCCAGAAGGTTGTTGATGCATTCGGTGTCGAAAGTTCTGTCCCTAACCCTTGCGAGACGATCTCCTTAAAGATACGGATAGTTTTGTCTGCCTTCCTCAGGGCGAAAGAAGGAGTGAGAAAGCATGGGGACATTCTCAGGATGATTTTCTCCATTTGGTGCATAGCCTCCAAGGCTTCCTCTTTGACTTTATCTATCTTTTCAAGGACAAACTCCAACTGATCGACCTGGTAGTCCAGAGTAGAAAGGATTTTGTTGGGGGCTCTGGGGTGATTGAAGACGCCGAACTTGACTAGATCTTTGACTGAACAGTCGAGCATTTTCTGGAAGGTCTCATGCTGCAGCCTAGCATGGTCCAACTCTTCGGAGATGGGTCCCGCAATCGCCTGGAGTGCCTTGTTTGCCTGATTGATGTTCTGATACAACTCGGTGAACTTGACGATTACTCCCTCACTTTCCTTGAGGATTTGGTCTCTCCAGGTGGATACTGCCATACCCTGCTCACCAATTTTGGTGTATTCATTTATCTTATCCTGGCTCAGGGGCTCAGGAGTTTCGGTGGCAGTTGTAGGAGGTGCACTACCCATTTTCTGTAGGGCTTGGAGAAGATGTTTGTTTTGTTCTTTTAGAAACCTTTTCTCCTCCTTTGCTTCTTGAAGTTTCTTGCAAATGGCATCGACTGCAAATAGGGCCTCTCCTTGAAGGCTTTCTGAAGACGTTCCCATCGTGACTTGGGTCACTGTATAATCTTTCAGAGATAGATCCTTCTTATCCTTCAAAGGATCAAGATACGGTATCTCCATTACTCTCTCTCCTGACGCACTCTAAGAGAAGCGGGTTATAGGATTTTGCTTCTTGGCCCCCTTTGATGGGATGACGGAGAAGTCCATCGGTGCGATAGGAACTTTCCTCTTTTGTTGGCTCAGATGCTGGGAGATCTATGCTGGACTTATGGGAGTGGGACCAGAAGTAGAAGAGGGAGCAGCTACAGTAGTGGAGGGAAAGTGCGTTGAGACACTTGGTGGTGGCATTGAAAGAGAGGCCAGCGAAGTACTCAAGGGAGGAAGGAATACTGCAGGGGAGGTAGTCAAGGGTATGGAAGGGAGCTGAGAGATGAGAGAAGAGATGGTGGGGGACAGTTCGTGAGAGAGGAGAAGATGGAGGAAGAGGAAAGGGGAACAGTGGAAGATGGGGGAGGAGGAACGACCAAAGAGATGGTCATTTGAGTTACACGAGGAGGAGAAGGAAGAGAGGGAGAAGGGACAGAAGGGACCTTAGTAGTTGTAACAGTGGTAACATCCTGAGTGGATGTGCCCATCGGAACATCATCGGCTACTTCTTTCGCTGGAGAACCCAGAGTTGCAACTTGTTCTTGTGTGGCAGAAGGGGGACTCTCAGGAGCCTCTTCTCAAGTAGAGCTCGATTCTCCCTCTTTGTCTTTTCTTCTACCCTTTGGTAGATGCTTTGGCCTGGAAGGTGCGTTGCCCAATGGAGATGTAGTGAAATCTACCCCGAGGTAGATGAGGCCATTCATCCTGCACCAGTGCTCTGTCCACCGCAGAGTTTCTTTGACCCTTTCTTCAATGGTCTGGGGCGCTTTGGTTCTGTCGATTGTAGTAAACGGCCAGTTGTCCCCATCCATGTCAAGATATACCTGATCAAATTCTTGATCGGTAGTTTGATAACCTTTTGGGACAATGGCCACGCCATACTGAATGATTTCTGCCAAAGCCAAGCGGGAGTGGTCCTTCCTTCTGAGTTCGACCTCATGATACAGGTCGATATAAATGTCCTCGATCTGTGGAATGTGGATTGGATCGAGTTTGGCCCTGGGAAGGCAATTCCTTGGATCAAAAGTGGGCCTCGCTAGGAAGTTGTGCTTCAGATTGAGCAGTTCTAGCTCGGCAACAATTTCCTGAGCTTTGTGGTGAGAAATGCAGGTGTATCTGCCCACTGTAAGGGGGAAAGGAGTTCCACCCTTCTTTCTCTTCAAACACTTCTCATGGTAGGTTATGAGCTGTCTGGATAGCTCTAACAGGATCAACTTAGGGCCAACATATCTCGGTAATTTGGTGGGCTCCCCCAAGAAGTTAGCTGCCCTGAGATAGGTGAAGGTGGGAAACTGTGTAAACAAAGCCCCCCACTTCTCTGTTGCTGCGACAATGCTCTTGGTCGTTTGACCGTGAGTCATGTTGGGCCTCAAAAGGTAGACGATGCCATAAAAGAAAGCATCGTTTATTTTAGTGAACTACAGAATGTTGTTCTCCAGTTTCAGCTCTGGGTAGTACTCATATATTCTTACTTGGGGCCAAACCCCACATCGATTTAGTGCCAGATAATCCCTTTCAGATGCTACAGCATAAACTACGTAGGAGTTCATGTAGAACCTCCATTTTGTGGTGAGTTGTTGAAGGTGCTTGGATATGGTGCTGCTTATGATCTCTACCCACTCGAAGTGTTGATTTGGAACATTCTTGTTCATGGTAACCAGGTACCTGAGCATCCACTTACGAAAGTAATGGGCGTCAAAAAGCCCAAATAGTCTTCTTAGGAACGTGATGGTATCACTTAGTTCCTCGGAGAAATCGCTACGGTGAATAACCTGCAGCCATCTGGTTACCACCTTCTTCTTCTTTATATATACTTCATTCATTAGTTACATGCACTGGTCTTCGTTGTCTTCCCAAGCCTTGGTGCAGTCTTCTTGGCTTACGGCCAAAAAGTGCCGGTGGTGAGGAATGCCAAGCATAATTTCAAAGTACCGGGCGGTAAGGTTGATCATGACTTCGCCCTTTTCATTTTGGACACACCTTGTGTCTTTGTTGTAGCAGCGGGCCACTACCATCATGAATTCATTGTTCACTGCACTGACAGGGATCCCCCCAGCAAAATGCAAGCCACTGCCTACCAGTTTGTCCATCCAAGGACTCCCTGTGACTCTCCTGGTTCTGGCCCAGAAATCTTCCATGTCAATGTGACCAAGCTCTGAGTCTCTTATATCCAGGTCACATTCTGCCTGGGACTCGGGCATTCTGACCCTCTGATATTTGTACTTCATCTCTTCTTCTATAAGCTTAGCTTTACCCTTTGATTTAGTAGGTTTCTTTCTTGATGTAGACATATGTGGATCTGAATTCAGTTGCTGATCTGCAAGAATAAGAAGCAAAACCCAACGCAGAAGAGCCATGTTAGCTGTTAGATCTTCCATTAAAGCATTACAGAATGGAAGGAGTTAGCGATTTAAAGGCCTCAGGGTGCAGGGCGCATGAACACTGTAGGCTATAGGGTTAATAGTATGGCGCACAGAAGAAGGGTGTTACAAGGAACAAATTAGCGCCAAAGGGTGCACGGCGCAAGGATGCTACACATGACATTTTTTTATTGTAAGCAAAAGTGCGCCTGTGCCTTTTATATGTTATTTATATGGGGCGCAGATAATTTTCATGTTGCATGGGGACAGGATGCGCCAATGGTGCTTATGTTTTTCATGTTACACGGAACTTTGATGTGCTGAAGGGCACAGGTTTAATGTGTGTAACATCAGATTTACATGTGCAAAAGGGGAGTTTGGCGTGGCACAGGGAGGATTTACATGACATTGTGTCACTGTAAGAGGGGACGCGCCTGCGCCATATACACAGTTTTATACTTGGCGCAAGTAATGTTGGTGCTGCATGGGGGCAGGGTGCACCAATGGTGCAAATATTTGCAATGTAATATAGAAGTTTGGTGCGCCAAAGGGCGCAGGGTCATTGGATGTTTTTGGCAAGAAAAGTGTGCCTTCTAGGTGCAACTGTATTTTATGCAGCAGGAATGGCGAATGCGCGAAGAAGAAAATGTAATCTATCACGAACTTCCGAGTTTTGTTTCTTTCCCTAACAGGTTTGCGTGTGTTTTAAGCCTCTTTTACAGGGTTTTGGATGGTGAAGGGGGTGCCTAGAAAGGATATCCAAGTTTTTTTTGAGGCAGAGCCCTCCTTACCAGCAGATCTGGAAAGAGGAGGAAGAGCTTGGGGGAAGAAAGACAGCCAGAATAGCAAAAGTAGGGGGGTTTACAAATCCATTACCTCCTACCACACAAATAATCAAAACAAAACACAGGAGGAAAAGAACCACCTACCCGGAATATATAGTATATAGTATGTGAGAGGCGAAACAGGGTCCACGAATGCGACACGAGGATGACAGGCGTGCTGATAGGTGCAGAGGAATAAAGCTATTACGTGTTTTCTAACTGGTGAAAGTGACAGGGCGGATGCGCCTATATATAGGCAAAGGTGCAATAAATGCGCAAACCAATTTTTCAAGAGGCACACTAAAAGATGTGTTGACACATACAACGGTGCGCCCTTTGGCGAGGAAAAATGCGTGTCAACATGGGGATACTTGCACCTTTGGCACAATTTTAAGACTGTCAACACTTCATTCCTTGTGCCCTTTAGTGCACCAAAACATGGCGCAATAATTTTTGTTGACATGAAGGCGCATGTGCCTTGGCACACGCAAGAAAGGCGCATCATGGGGAAGCACATCAATGGTTGTATCAAACACCTCAAAGGGTGTGCCAAAGGGCGCAGGTTTATCTTGTGTTGCACAAACAAAAGGTGTGCCCAACCAAAAGAGGGCCAAAATGACTAAGTTCGGAGAACTGGATTTCCCGGAAAGGGACTTTGTAGCATTCCGAACGCAGAGGGGTCCCTGACGAGGGATTAGAACAAAATTTGGTATGGTTACCTATAAAATTTCCCTCATCAATTTTACAGGATAACAGATTGATGTGATGATGTTGCAGTGTATGGACGTGGTGGATAGCACACAAGAGTAACAAACTATGGTGGTCGATGCACTATGCCATGAATACCAGGTGGAGGAGATGACTCAACTTTAGTAAAATATCTCTGATGAGGTAGAGGATAAATAGATCACTCAAGTGGTCAAGATCCAAAGGAGATGATGCCCTTATCTTCTAGTTTTTGTAATCGATCATGAAGGGAAAGACAATCACTATCCCTATGGCCATTTATGTGATGATAATAATAATAATTTTGGTCACGCTGATGCTATAATCAGTTTTGTGTATGATGCTAGTTCGATGGTAGGAGAACTAATCACTTAGTAATTAAAACATACAGCACATCATGTGCTCAAGCGTTATGAGAGAAGTGAAAAGGCTCATGCAACCGAGGTGGAGTGGTAGGAGTAGCCTATTTTGGAGTCAGAGAAGGTGTATGATTTTATGATGGAGTGGGTTAAGCTTTCTTGATTTTATAGTGAAGAAAATATGGAGATTCTGTAGGATTCTCAACTAAAGGAAATGATGAAGAAAGAGATGAAGAAATAGCCGCAGAGGTGTGCATAGGATCTATGATGTGTGTTGAAATAAGGTCTTGTTCTAGGTAAATGAATTTATAACCTATAATAATGAATGACTCACATGTATCATACTATAATAATTTCTTAAGTGGAAAAATTAGGCCAAGAAACAAAATGAAGTGCTTCCCAAGGTCTATAGGTTGGAATACTAAATTATGCATAAAAGCATTTAATCATAAGATATAATCATCGATAGGCTTAGAGGAGCCCTGATTTAGAGTAGGTAAGTGGTCATGATTAACTTTAGCGAGATTTTTGATTATAAACCGATGGAGGAAAGTGTTCTCCATGTCATAGAAATTACTAATGGACCCAAAGGGGAGATAAGTTTGCCGTTGTAATGCCTCATCTATAAGACTATAGGGAAACACATTAAGTAATAATATATAATTAGAATAAGAGGTCATAGACATACGGTAAGGTAGAAGATGAGTATGAGGGTCACCAATACCATTAAAACATGTGAAAGTAGGCATCAGGAAGTCCTAAGAGAATGCAGAGTTATGAATCTTCTTAGGGATAGGGTTACCATGTAATGAATTATTGTTAACAAAATCATAGTAAGACATACTTTCTAAAGTGAGTGACTAAACTTGAGATTGTAAATTACCAATGAAATGCATGAGATATATGATATCTTGTGAATGAATAGTAGAATATGGAAATAATATATTAAATGGTTGTAATTTTACATTGTGAGTGGTTATAGGAATATCCAAAGGTGATGAGGGAGATTTTGATGTTAAGAGCACACTAGTAGTAGGTGATAAGGAAGCTATAATAGGTTATATAGATGGAACATCCATAACAATGGTAGGAATAGCATTAGAACCATACTTAATAGACGAGGAAATCAATAGAGACGCGACTATAGGAGAAGATGGGCTAGGAGACATAGATGGTGTAATAAGAGGAGAAGAAATAGTAGGAGAATAATAACTAATAGATGGTGGTGACTCATGGACATTTATAGATTCAATCTCTTGAGAATGAAAAAATAGAGTAGGCGAGTCACACTCAGTAGAGAACCATGACTATCAACCACTTCATCATTATTAGATATAGACTCAGATATGAGAATGTCGCTAAGAATTCTATCAATAGGATTGTCCACATAATGTGAAGGACCATGAAAAATAGTATGAGATGTATCATGAGAAGCAACGTTGGAAGGGGTAGAATCATTAGAAGGAACGATATCAGAATCCAGAGTAGAAGAGAAATCAGTATGCACATGTGAGTGATTGTCAATACCAAGTAATTAATCAATAAGAGAATCATCTAAAGTTTCCTTTGAAAGGTCTGAAGGAAGATCACAAGTAGCCTTATAACATGGTGTCTAATGAGTAAAGGATATTAGGTCCTTGAAATTACTAATGCCTAAAGGATAATCCTCAAAACTATTAGGCATATATTGTTGGCCATCTAGAATTTGTTGTTTGATATGATTAGGTGTAGTGACAGGAGTACTATATAGAGCCCTTAGCTTAGCGATGACAGCCTCATCATAGATAGTGTTAACGCTAAAATGAGGCATGATGGGAGAAGAATATGAACTATACTTAGCCATTAGGGTTTCATTGGATCCTGAGGCAAGATATTCTAAAATACGGGTTCACCAAAATGATTAACTAAAATATGAAATTGAAATCTATATTCTAAGTTAATCTAAGTAAGTATAGAAATGTAGTAAATGATACAAGTTAAAATATTGATTCTAAATATTTTATTTTGAAATTAAATGAAACTAAAATAATGTAAATAGGAGTGATAGGGTACTAACCTAAAAATAAATTACCTGGATGCATGTTGGACTTGAACAGGATGATGTGCGGACAAGGTAGAATGTGAAGGTGTTATGATAGGAAATTAGAACAACTGAATATCTGATTGAACTGGGGCACCTGAGAGAGGATTGGGGCACTTGTGGGTTCCCTAGTCTAGAGTCTGGGCACTCTGATCTATAGAATTTGTTAGGATCTAAATCTAATAGTGTTGTTAAATTTTCACAATATATTATTACTTGTCACGTAGGTGTCGCAGTGGCTTCGTTTATGTCGTTGTAAATTAGTGATGAATATTTACCTGAAATACCCAATACAAAACATCTAATCCCTAAAAAACAAAGATGTAAATGAAGGGGTTAGACTAACCTTAGCTACCACAATGGTGGAATTTTAAATAAGTGTTGCACTACATTCGATACCTAATGTAGTTCAATATGCTTATGTGTCAAATTGTGTGCCCAGGGTTCCCTAGTTTCAATGATGCCGAAGTAGGGAGCCATAACTCGATGAAAGATGAAAATGGTGGATGGAATAGAATGAATATAACCCTTTCCCATATGCTTTTGTGATGTAGATGTAAATTATTCCCAAATGCATTCCTTTTCCGTAGTAGATAACTAGCTCTTGACAGTAGATAGTCCTCCCATAAGATAGTGAGTATGTTATGTTTATATAGGGATCTCTTGGTCAAATTTTTAACACCAATGACCCAACATTTCGACTATCACCTAGGGGAATGAGAAAAAAAAAGTCTAAAGACCAACCTTGAACTCTAAATGAGAATAAAGTGCAACTAGCACCGGGGCACTTAAAAATAATGACCATGGCGTCGTAGGGTTCCCCAGTACCTTTCTAGGTTCCCTTGTCAGAGACTAGATTATGAAAAATGACCAAATAATGACAGTAGAGACTCCCTAAGAACCGAAAAAAAAAGTGCAATAACCTAATGACTATGCAAGACAAATGACAATGAATACCAACTAGCAGACAATATATGTAATTGGATGAGCGGTCAGTGAATACTTTTCTTACGCGAGATCCATATATGAAATAACATACTTGGTGGTATAAATGTAATACTACGTACATGAGTTTCTGACTACAATGTTAGTATGTTTTGTACTTCTTCATCCATAATAGCATCTGCTTCATAGTAAAAACCTGGTATATGATTCCCTTCATCAATATGAGGAGGTATACCATGTTATCTAGTAAAGAATCATGAGGAGAGGGTGAGGGCGACTTTTTAAAGCTTTTTGAGGCTCAAAAATTGTCCTGCTAGGAGGAGGATCGAATGAATGTGAGGATTCTTATTTTATAAGAATGATATTCACATCATGAGAGAGTGTAACTTTGGAGGGTGCTTTGGTAATGTTAGACCTCTCTACCCAAATTTACGTCTTAACTAGCTAAATGGGGATCATCTAAATCATAACTGTCAACATAGTAAGGAGTAGTGATATCTTTTTTACAAGATTCAAGTGTGGTTTGTAATTGAATTGTTTTGTTTTTTGTGAAGGTTGAGGTGTATGTGAAATGGTAATGGGAATGGATAGATCCTTCTTACGAGGCCACAAACTAGGAGGAAGTTAGGATATAACAAGATATGGTAGATCAAGATTCTAATAGTAATCTCATCGAGCACGTCATCATCAGAATAAAAGATATTGGGAAACATGTTCATGACTAATTCTTGATGACCTGCATTTCCATGAATAGACTCAACAAGATAGTTAAAGTGCTAATATTCGTGGAATGGTATAGGATATAGTTATTAAAGGGTCAAAAATTATATGTCCCTTTTTGTTATAGAGTTGTCATAATTATAACTTGTTTCTTTAGGATTTTGGCCATTTTAAATTTTATAGATAGCCCCTTGATGTGAAAATTTGACACATTAATATTCAAAAGAGGAGACCACACATATACAGTGGTCCAAGGTCAACTTAGGAGGATATTATAAGATAAGGGGAAGTTGAATACCATGAATTTCAAATGTACGGTCCTAGGAGGAATAGTGATGGGTAGCCAAATGTAACCTATAGGAGGCATCTGTCAATGATCATATCATTTGTAAAGTAGTATGTGTGGTTTTTAAGTTTCTATTGAGTATCCAAGTGATTTAATTAAATATAAAGACGCCACACATGTATAGTCAGAATTACATTTGTGTTTGACCAATTGTGTACAGAGTTGAGGATCATCTTCCCAAACCAAGAGCTCATCTAGAATCATATAAACTACTGGAAATGGATAAAGGTTTGAATGTAAGTGGTATGGGGTGTAAAAGTGGAAATATCCTCACATTGACAAAGGATTCTTTCTTCCCAACTATGCAATATAGAAGACTGCCCAAATGTAGGAGAGAAAGGGGATGCTCATATCAAGTAATACATCCATGAGACACTCATGATGGTGAGGTGACGTGCACATGAGTTATATCAAGGTAATTAGAATAGGAATTCGATACATTACTTCTAGAGGATCCCACTCATCATGGTTGGACTGACCAACGGGCTAAGAGTGTTTATAATATTTGAAAACAAGCTCATAATGAGGAGTGTTTAAAGATCAAAAAAATACTTTGTTTATGCTCGACACCATCAGCCCAGTTGACGTTGTTTAAAATTGGAGAAATATTTTCACACACATTAGGCTCTATAACAGTTTGGTCACAAGGGTTGATGGCATCTGTCAAAGATGGGATTTTGAATTTAGGTTTCTCATTTTGAAATTCATAGGGGTAGATGAATCTGTGAGTTTTCTCAGGATGAAATGATGGAGGATATTTGAGGTTCTATGTATAATATAACATGCCTCAAATAATTTAAGTTAAAATGTATTCTCAATAAGATAATTAGGATCAACTATGTTTGTTGTACCATTTTAAGGTTTCTTAGAACTTTCACTTGTACTATGATTAGGCATAGTATCAGAGGGAAAAATTTGAGTTCTTCATTAATTTTATCAATAGAATTATAATGATCCTTTTTTCATATGATCCTTGACTGATTCATTCAAACTCTTTCATAGTGATGGCATCATGGTAAAATTGAGAGCATGGGAAGAATGTGACAATAGGCATGCGAAGGGCACAATTTTTTTCATGAGAATGGCCCCAGATTGTGTGCTACCAACATATTTTGTTCTCATCATGTCATTGAGGAATAGGTTGAGTAGGATCATGGATCTAACTAAATGGATTAGGCATGCATCATCTCAACTCATCCTTGGTCAATGGTTGATAATAAGTAGGATGGTTCTTACTAATATTAGTTTTTTGATCTCTATTATATAAACTCCTATTTGAAGATTCCATAAGAGGAAGAGTATCTGATACTCTATAATTTGTAGCATTCTTATTCTTTGACAAAGGATTCATCTAAGGAAGTAGGAAACAAATACCTAACCTTATACTGAATGCGATGTTTTAGGGCTCGAAGGAATAGTTGAAATAGGATATCATTTGGCATGTTATGTTATGTTTTAGTATATAAGGTCTTCCAACGTTTGATATTTTTTTGGGTTGATTCATTCTCATGTTGTTGAAAAATATTTAAGGCATTGATGTTGTAGTCACACAATCACGCACTTTCTATTACGTTTATACAGTCGGGTATGTTATTTTATATATGGATATTTCATAATAAAAGTATTCACTAGTGACCTATCCCCTAGTCATGTTGTCAGTTAGTCGGTCATCATTGTTATGTGTCTGGTATAGTCATCAGTTGTCTATACAGTTTTGGGTGTCTTTCAAGGAGTCTTAGGTGTCGTAATTTTCTTGATTGTCATCTTCAATCCTACACTGGGGTGCCTAGGGTAGCACAAGGGGCCCCAGGGTACCCCAGTCCATGATTTTAGGTGCCTAGTTTCTTGTAACTCTTGGTCATAATTTATTTCTTCCAGGTCGGTATTTTTCATTACCCTGTTCATTCCCCTTGGTGGTAGTTGGCGTTTTGGGTCACTAGTGTCAAAATTTGAACAAGAGATCCCTATATAAACATAGCATACTCACTACATTATGGGTGAACATCTTACTATCAAGGGAAGCTATCTACTAAGGCAAGGGACTGTATTTGGGCATCTTCTACATCTGCATCACACAAGCATAGGGAGAAAGGGTTGTATTCATTCCATTCCATCCACCATTTGCATTTTTACATCTAGTTATTTCCCCTTACTTCTGCATCATTGGCGCTAGGGCACCCTAGGCACAAAATTGCACACACAAAACTACATTGGGTCTGGAATGTAGTGCAACACTTAGTCGTAAGTCCACCATTGTGGTAGCTAAGGTCAGTCTGACCCCTTCATTTGCATCTTTATTGTTTTAGGAATTGATGCTTTGTATGGGGTTTTGTAGGTAGATCTTCACATCATATTATTAGTGACATAAGAGAAGATACAACGACAACTGTGTGACAGAGATGAAGATACAACAAAGATGTAACGACACTGTCAGAACTAGATCCTAAGCCTTTTTGCAGACCAAGGCACCCAGAAAACAAACCAGAGCACCCCTAGGTGCCCCAGTTCTCTCCCAGGTCCCCCAGTTCAGTCAAATCTCCAACTTCTTTAGCTTCCATAGAACAACATCTTCATACCTAGTCCAGTCCACATATTAGCCTGTCCAAGTCTAGCACGTATTAAGGTAAGTTATATTCAGGTTAATATCTCACCCCTTTAATTCCAGTTACTTTACTTCACTTGAAATCAAATAAAAATAATCAAGCATTAGTATTTCAGTTCATATTAGTTATGCCATTACTTTTTCTATTTAGATTAACTATTAGGCCCATAATAATAAAAATTTTCCTATTTTAGTTAATCATTTTGGTGAACCCGTCTTTTCGAATAGTTTTCCCTAGGATCCACTCAAACCCTAATGGCTAAAAAATCCCTCATCTTCTTTGCCCATCATGTCTCACTTTAGTGTTAATCCTATTTATGATGAGGTTGTCATAGATGAGCTTAAAGCTTTATATAGTGTTCCACTTGATACATCCACTCACATCCAACAACAAATTTCAGATGGCCAACAACATGTGCCTACTAGTTTTGTAGATTCTCCTATAGGAATTAGCATTGTTGATGATCCTATTGCATTTACTCATTGTACACCATGTCATACGGTCACTTGTGATCCTCCTTTTGACCTTTCAGAAGAAACTTTATATGATTCCCTTATTGAATACTTGCTAAGTATTGACAATCAGTCTTTTTCTATTATTCCAACCATTGATATAGATCCTTCTCATGGCCTTACATATTCTGACATTGCTTCCCCCCTATATCTCATTCTAGGTCACATTCTCCTTTGTATTATGTTGATGATCCTATTGATAGTATTTTTAGCAACAACCTTGTTCCATCTATGCTGATGAGTCAGATAAGGGTCATGAGTCTCCTTCTTTCCATACTACCAAAGTGTGTCTCACCTACTCCATTTACTATCTTCCCCTGAGATCGCATCTATTGATACTTATGAGTCACCACCATTTGTTACTTCCTCTTCACCTTTTATGTCATTTCCTCTTAGTACATCTTCTATACATGTCTCCTCGCCAAGTGCTTCACCTATTATGGAGTTTTTTGATATTAGTCATGACTATTACCATGTATATTCCACCTATATCACATGTTATACCTTCTTCGACACCTACTATTAGTGTGCCTTTAGCATCAGATCCTTCTCCATCACCTTTGGATATCCCTATGATCACTCACAATGGAAAATTACAACCTCTTAACACATTATTGCCATCTTCTACCATCCCTTCACAAGATATCCTTTCTCTCATGCATGTTGTAGGACAATTACAATCAAAATTTCAATCTTTCACTTTAGAAAGTAAGGCCTATTATGCTTCTATTGACAATAATTCATTACATGGAAATCCGGTCCCTAAGAAGATTGATAATTTGACATTCCCTCATGACTTCACCATGCCTACTTTCACATGTTTTTATGGTATGGGTGACCCTCATGCTCATCTATTATATTATCATAGGGCTATGGATTCCTATTCCAATGATAGATTACTACTCAAGGCTTTTCGTTATAGTCTTACTAATGAGGCATTACAATGGTAAACTCATCTCCCCTTTGGATCCATTAGTACTTTTTATGACATGGAGGACACCTTCCTTCATTGTTTTATAATCCACAATTGCCCTAAGGTTACATATGATCGGTTACCTACTTTACATCAGGGCTCCACAGAACCTATTTAGGATTACATTCTAAGATTCCATGCTTGTGTTCGTCAGCTTGTTTTCCAACCCATAGATCTTGAGAAGCAATTTATTTTCTATCGTGGCCTCATTCCTCCACTCAAGCAATGATTACAATATGATACATGTGAGTCATTCCGTCTTCTATGTTATAAGGTTATTGACTTAGAAAAATATCTTCTCTCCACACACATCATAGATCCCCACACACCTCTACGGCTATTGCCTCATCTAGTTCTCTGCCAGAGCCTACGGTTGAGCATCCTACACAATCTCCATCTTTTCCTCCCAAGAAAAGAAAACAAGCTCAACCCTCTTCACCACAAAAGTATACTCCTTCTCTAGCTCCGCGACAAGCTACTCCTCCTACCACTCCACCTCAATTGCACCATCCTTTGCATTTCTCTCATCACACTCGACCACATGATGTGTTGTGTATTTTTCTTACTGAGTGGTTGATTCACCTACCTTCCAACCAGCATCATCCACAACATCAGTTACAACGTTAGCATGACCAACCTTATTACAAATATCACCGCATAAATGTCCATAGGTATAATGATTTTCTTTCCCTTAAAGATATGTTACAAAAATTAGAGGATAAGGGCATCATCTCCTTTGGTTCTCCCCAACGTGAGTAATCCATATCTCCTCTACATCAATAGAGAGTTTCTATTAATATTGAGTCTTCTCCTACATATTATGCTTTGATTATGATGTATACACCACAGTATATTATTCATACATGTTCTCCACCACATCCATCACATTTATTACATCCACCTCACCCATCACATTCATGATATCCACCACATCATGTTCCTACTTCACACTGGCCACCGTAACACTCCACTTTTACATATCCCACCACAACTCCATATGACATTTAGTTTGGCACATATTCACACGATTCTCCCATTCCACATGCTTCCACTACTTCACACCATCTAGGTCTTTGGTAGGTGATTTATATCACCTTACCCCTAGATGATGCACTTGTGTTCTTACACGATTATTGAGGGATTTGTTCTAAGAACCTTTCATCATGCACTTTATCATCTCATCTAGCACATTCAATCATTTCCCGATGACGCACTCTTTCTTACGTGGCTCGTTCTTGACTGCTGGGGGGTATTAATTACATGAGCCTCTTCATTCACACACTGGGGGCATCACTAATCCTCCCCTTTTCATCATACTAACATATTGCGGCTACATTAAGTTTTCATACATTCATTACGATATATTCATTTTACTATCATATATTCTCATCTATTATACTATCATCATTATATTAGCTACGCGTTACACATTCCATCCAATAAACATTTCATCATTCACATTGCATTTGATATTTATTCTCATTTACCATACACATGTTATGTGTCATTACTTATAATGTGAATTTATATTCATCAAACATGAAAAATACACATACTAGGACAATAACCATAGAATCATACAACATCCATTACATTGCAACGACAAAACATTCCAACATAGATCTATCATATATCAAAAATAGGTGTCCATACATATATTGTGATTACAATCATCATCACAAAACATTTCTCACAACTGGGGGGAAAGGCCCCCACATCATATACAATAGTCCCAATCAGACCTCATCATTTTTATCACTCTCATGTACTACAAGAGCCCTAGAACTGGATACCTCTCCACCAATGTGACATCGTTGTTCGCGACATCGATACTTCTCAACTTGCCTCCGCACTAACTTCATCTCCATAGAATTCTCCCTTAACTAACGCTACAAATCTACTTACTACGTAAACACATCCTCGGATGAGGGACCACCACCTACCGCTTCTTTGGATCATCGATTATCCTTGCATGTCTCCTCCATCTCCCCTAGAAGTATTTTATGCATTTGCAGCTGCTATGGCTACTTGATCAAATAGATGGGCATGCTCACCCGTTATATCATCTATGCACTCTAGTATACCTCTACCTAGGTAATCCATTGGAACATTCTACATTAATGTGCAAATGGATGTGTCCACTATCAATAACCAATAGGCATCACCTACAAACACACACAACAACTCGTTAGATCACTATATAACATAACATTAGAAAACCATAACACACAATGTGCATTTACACCAATACTTATGATCAGCCATGATTTATACTATAAGATTGGGGGCATGTTCTTCCCCCTCTCCCCCTCCTCCAAATGGTAACTCTATTGGTCCTGTAAATAATGGGTGAAAAAAAAACCATTGATACGATGCCCACCATGCATGGTACTCCTCGATGTAACCTGCGTCATCTCCATCAATAGTTTTTATCATTGGATCCACCTCATCCGTCCTCGGTGGAAATAACTTCTCGGATGTGGTCCTTGGCCTAGCACTGGCCTTCCTTGGTGCTCTGATAGCTCTCAACAATATGTATGGCTCTGGGGTACATCCTGAGCCATACCAAACTCTCGTGACACCCTCTCTACCTAAAAAATATTCACCACACCTTGGAAGTGGTACTCTAGCCAGATAGCCCTCATAGTACACCACATCTCTATCACATCCTGTATATATCCCCCATAGTCATGATATGGCCTCCATATAACTGCCTCGGGCCACCTCATATCTATAATTTCTCTTAAGGTATTACTATCCATCTTCCTACCATTAATTTCAACCCACCTCCTTTAAAATATCTATGGCCTAGCCCACTCCCCTCGTGGACCTATAACTGGTCTCAGTATAGCTTTATGCTCGTATTACCACACATGTAGCAGTGTGGTGGATCTTATCCCTCCACCATGCTCATCCTGAGTAAACTAGTATAGATCTCTATATAGGTGGGCCAACACACACCATGCCCATGCATATCTAGTACCATATTCCTCGATCCACTGACATATGTCATGCATCTTATACAATATGCCTCTACCTTCTCCCTCCACAACTATACATGATGTAATTACAACCACTATGAACTTCCGTAAGTGTGGAACCCCAAACCATAAAATAATGTCTAGGCTAATATGGGCCTCAGTAGGTACTCGAGTCCCCACAAAATACCATTATGTGGCTCGCATCTATGACTCCATATCCGACACTAGCATGACTCATAATCTTTTCTCCACAACCAGAAATTAAAGTATGTGATATACATCCTCCAACATCACAGTCATCTCCCCCATAGGTAACCAGAATGTGCATGTATCCACACACCATCTCTCGCATAAAGCAGTCAACATGGGCATATTATGGGGCACATCCCCCATCTGTGCTATGTTGCGTAGGCCAGCATGGTCCATCGCATCACAATCCTCATCTGGAAAACCCAATCCAAGAAACGTACTCATATGTCGACCACCACAAAAATCCCTCAAGTGAATATCTCTATGCACATCATAAAACGACAACAAACACAACATTAAAATACATTACAAGACCAAAAACACTCAATTACCATACTGGCACTATGTTTAACAACATTCTACATCAACTACATACATCATGGACTAGGGTGCCTAAATGCAGGATTGGGGCACCCAGGAGAAAAATACTAGCGCCCAGTTCTAGGTGCTTCTTTCCCAGAGGTCACTATCACCCTCACCGCTTTTGTCCAGGTCTCAAATGTCAAAAAATTCAAAAATATCATATTTGCAAAAATTTAACCAAAACATCTACTACACCATACATGACATTTCATCAATTTCTATCAACTTCCCCCTAATGACCTAACCTAAAGGCAACTTGCGTAAAGCCTCTCCACAAGTAACCCATCAATCAATCAATTAATACATTCAAAATTTATATAAAATCAAAATCATTCAATCAATACTAGTTCAACACAACTATCCTCCCTAATGACCTAAATTGGGAGTTACGTGCGACCTCTCACATGACCTAACTTGAGAGATTACATTCATCACTTTTTCCAAATGACCTAACTTGTGTAGTTATTCTACATTTTATGCTTGCTTCTAGATGACCTAACTTGGAATCCCTCTCACAAATTCTTGTTTTCTTCCAGATGAACTAACTTGGAATACATCATTCATTTTGTGTTTTCTTCTAGATGACCTAACTTAGAAGCCATCCTATTGTGGTGATACCCGTGGAGTGGGTGCATCAATGTCTTCCCTATATCACTCCTATAAATGTCAACTGTCTGATTGAAATCATTTAGATCCAAAAACCACAAAATTTGTTCTGAGTCCGTCTACAATGGCTAGATCTTGAGAATTTAGTTAAAGATTGTAGAATAATAAAAAATTCTCCCTACACTCTTCCTTTGGCACCAGGACACCCAAATAATCTTGTTATTCATTCATATAACAAGCAATTGGGTTGGGAATTGATCAATCCCTACCCACATACTCATCATTATATCGTGTTCGAAATCATCATACATCATAATCATCACACTAATTTAGTATATTTAATCATGAAATTTATGCTTTTTCATTGTGTTACATGGATCAACCTGTTGATCCATGGTTCAACATAATTTTATTATTTTATCAGCACACTTCTACTACACATTTGCGCATTCTTTTACAACATGGGATTCTCTGACTTTTTCTTAGGTACAAATTTCTATCTACTCTATATTACTAAGCTTTTATCTCATCAACATAAAGTGGGGGAAAGTGTATTCAAAAAATCACGCACTTACTATTACATTTATACCATTGGGTATGTTATTTTTTATGTGGATCTTGTGTAGTAAAATTATTCACTAGTGACCTATCCCCTTGTCATGTTGTTAGTTAGTTGGTCATCATTGTTATGTTTCTGGTACAATCATTAGTTGTCTATACATTTTTGGTCATCTTTTAGGGAGTCTTAGGTGTCGTAATTTTCTTGATTTTCATCTTTAGTTCTACACTCAGACGCCTCGAGTAGAACTGGGGCACCCCAGTCCATGATTTTAGGCACCCTAGTTTCCATAACTCTTGGTCCTAATTTATTTCCTTGAGGTTGGTATTTTTCATTACCCTATTCATTCCCCTAGGTGTTAGTCGGTGTTTCGGGTCACTAGTGTCTAAATTTAAACAAGAGATCCCTATATAATCATAACATACTCACTACATTATTGGCAGACATCTTACTATCAAGGGAAACTATCTACTAAGGCAAGGAACTGCATTTGGGCATCTTCTACATTTACAACATCAAGCATAAGGGGAAAGGGTTGTATTCATTCCATTCCATCCACAATTTTCATTTTTACATCTACTTATTTCCCCCTACTTCTACGTCATTGGCACTAGGGCACCTTAGCCACAAAATTGCACACACAAGAACACAAAAAAACATTTGGTTTGGAATGTAGTGCAATGCTTAGTCATAAGTACACAATTATGGTAGCTAAGGTCAGTCCTACACCTTCATTTGCATCTTTATTTTTTAGGAATTGATGTTTTGTATGGGGTTTTACAAGTACATCTTTACATCATATTATTGGCGACATAAGTGAGGATACAACAACTATGTGACAAATACATAGATACAATGAAGACGTAGAAACACTACCATAACCAGATCCTAAGCCTTTATGGAGACTAAGGCACCCAGAAAACAGACCAAAGTGACCCCATGTACCCTAGTTCTCTCACAGGTGCCCCAGTTCAATCAAATCTCCAACTTCTGCAGCTTCCAGAATAACATCTTCATACCCAGTCCAGTTCGTATATCAGCATGTCCAAGTCCAACTCACAGTAAGGTAAGTTATATTCAGGTTAGTATCTCATCCCTTCTAATTCATATAATTTACTTCATTCAAAATCAAATAAAAATCATCTAGCATTAGTATTTCAGTTCATATCAGTTATTCCATTATTGTTTTTATTTAGATTAACTATAAGGTCCATAATAATAAATAATAATTTTTCCTATCTTAGTTAATCAGATGTTATTCTCAATAAAATAATTATATTCAAATTCATTAACGAGGGCTATTACTAAAGATTCTAGCTTCATGATGGAGTTAGGGGGTGAAGTATGATACCAATATAAGGCATCCCCAGTAAGATTCTTTGCTAAAATCTTAGTGGCAGCATAAGAGTTAACTTTGATCCATTATTTATAAATATTAATAAAATATTTGAAGTGTACAGTGGGATCGGTTGATCCATCAAAGAAAATAGAATGTGAAATGCCTCCATTATCCATGCTAGTAATATAGGGTTTTATAGGTTCTTGTTAGACTACCAACAATATTTTTTTGTGAATAAGAGGTTGGGAAATAGGTGCCCCATTAGGTCTATTAGGTAAGGGAGGGGTCATTATTCCCCCAAATCATGGGTTGGGATGGTTAACCATTTGAACCATGTTGGTTTGTATTTGGAGAATTTGGGCCATAGTAGTGGTTTTTGCTGGCTCATTTTGTCTATGAGTTGAAGGATAAGATTAACAAGATCAAAACTATATGCATTCTCAAATAATCCTGCCATAGTATCCTTCCCACTATCTACACTATTGTCAAGTTGTTCATACACAAACCAAGAAGATGCTTGTGGATTATTGATTCAGGTTCTCCTTTATTTTGAGGAAATTTGTCAAGGAAGTTTTGAATCTCAAGTGGAAGATCAGAGGTATCGTAAATTTGATCCTCTTCCTCTTTATCACCTAAGACATTGTTGTTGTTGGTATTATACTTTTTTCTATAGGTTCTTATCACATAAAATTTGAGTTCAAGGGAAAACTAGATTCTGGATGATTTATTTCTAGAAATGAGTATTCATCAAAATTGGAGAGCCCCAGACTAAGATAATCCATGATGGAGTGTTGATTTGACCCAGAAGAATCTCAAACATATAGGCTAATGGAAAAAATGGTTGCACAGGGGAAAAAGTAGATGTGATGAAGTTTGGACAAAACAAACAAGATCAGCCTTATACAAAATTGACATAGAGGCCTATGACATCAGGGAAAATTTGTTTTAGGTTTTTTCTAGATTTTTAAGGGTTGAAACAAGATAAAGATGAAAATGGATGATTTTAAATAGATGTACTCAATCATAAGGTACAAAATAAATATTCACGTCAAGTTTACCAAAGATGTATGGTAGGAAAAAATGTTTCTAAACAACATGCACTCTCATCATCCGTTCAACTAGGGTATTGAAGCAACTAGTAAGAGACACTCTAGGACCAATACACAATGAATATAATTAAAGGGGGTACATGGACCACTAATATCTCATACCAGAAGGGAAGTAACCCTTACACCAAGAAAAACTATGGTTTCTAAGGGCCAAAGTCACAAAAGAGGAAGGAACCCTATTGGGTTATTGGCACTATGGGTGAATAAGAAAGAGATAAACATGTAAATTCTATGTTAGCCTGAAGTAAATTGAGCAACATAAAATAAATATCTAAATATAATATGCTAACCTATCATGTGCATAAAATACTAAGCTAACATAAAGTGAAGAGCAAATATGTACGAGACTACTCTATACTTAATGAAAAGTTGAGCTATAGAACTTATCTTTTGGGGGGAGGTCGCTGATGCATATATCTCCCAAAGGACCATACACAAAGAGAGAATATATTTTGGGTAGATAAGGGTAAAAAATCCAAACCTAAATCGCTATAGGTGACCCACTTCAGTGCAATAAAACCAATCCAACAAGAAGAAGATCCAATCCAAGAGTCAAGATGCGATAAATCCAAGAGATAAGTGACAAGATGTAAGTTGGCACAAAAGAGGAGAGAAAATGGTGAGTTCCTATATGTATTTGTGATATGATCCTTTGTGTGAAATTTATTTTTTAGTAGTTATATTGATGTCATCATTCATGGGCAAGGCATCGACTAGGAATTTTAAAATGCATCGACTGAATCCCATGCAGGAAATGGTGTCGACTAGGGAGGGAAATGATAAGTGGTGTGTGTAATGTTTCATGAGAAACAAATATAATGCAAGGAAGAATTAATGTGGTCATGAGAAAGTAAGGTTTCAAAATAATGTGAAGGAATACATGAATAAGGAAAAAATCCATTCTCTCTCCATGTATCATCCCTAACAAAATGGTTACATGAATAACCATACCCCTATCCCAGAATGATCCCATTAAGGTACCTGTTCCCATAAATAGATGCATTCACGAACTCTAAATTGAAAAGAGAAATCGTTAGTAACATGTATGAAAATAAAAAGTGTGAAAAATTAGGTGTATACAACCAATACCATCAAATGATTCTTGACTAGTAAAAAATAAGGATAAGTTAACTAACAATGCATATAACTAGATACATTACTTTGGATAAATTTTTCCAGCTATGATAATGTAATCTAATCATATAGTTTACACAAAAAAATATGATTTTTCATCCTTTCACGACACAACTATCTCGTATAGAACTTCATAAAAAAGTATGTCATCCAAAACATTCCATTAAAACCTTTACAAGATTCTATGATTTCATAATCACAAATAAAAAATAGCCATCTAATCATGTTTCAAAATTCTTATAAACATAGGAAAACTTCCCTCTGTAAGCATATGTATGTATGATTGCACATTTTTCACAATGTACTAGCATACATACATAATCTTAAGGATTTCATTTCCTATTTAATGTTTGACAACATTCCTTATCGTGTTTAAAAATGCACAAAAAAACTGTAGAAAAATAATCATGCACTTGGGTACATTTCTAGGTCATAAGAGCATGCTAGCATTTACATGATTCATAAGCAAGAAAACTAGTGGTTGACAACTATCTTTGGCCTCTCTTCTTGTTTTCTTGTTTTTTCTTTGGTCTTGCACACCCTACAACCCAGTCATAACTTAACTTATTTATCTTTTATGGCTTTAAAAAACAGCACCTAGGCGTTCATGTCCCTTTCGGTGCCCTTGACCCTTTCTTACCTTACTCACTCTTTTTAGATATCTTTTATCTTTTGGGCATGTTTTTCACTTATGGGTCGGCCTTCCAATTGTTAATTACAACATTCAAATAAGGGAATAATATAAATAAAAAATTATATTTTCAAAATGAGGGACTAAGTACTAAGCATTACTATCATCACCTAAGTTTGCATTCCAAAGACACTAAAGCACTCAAAAGGCATCCATATAGCATCTATTCAAGGGACAAGAGCTACATATTTCTGCATACACTACATAGGAAGGGGAATTCTATTCTATTCCATCCACACATACTATTACATTGCTAAATTCTAGCTATAGCATGATATCAAGTGTAACTTACACAAGGGCACCCTAGTGCATCATTTCTACACACATACACAAGATCTACTTGGAGTTTGAGATATAGTCCAGTGCTCGGTCGTAAGTTCACTCTTAAGGTGACCGTCAGGTCATTCTGACTCCCCATTTTATATTTTCCCTTCTGTGTTTGATTTGGTTTGGTGAGCTTCTCTTTAGTAGGTTACAAGTACCTTCAAAAATAAAGGAGCAAATATTAGGTGATAAAAAAGGAACAAATGTACAACCCTTGGGACAGAGCAAAAATTAGGTCTTAAGCATTTACACAGTCATGGGAGCCCAAATCCAGTCACTAATGCCAAAAATCCCCTGTACTTCTGTAGGTGTCCCTGTCTGGCTTTATTTCTAAACCCCAAAATTTACATAGAGCATTTACAACACTCTTCCCATCATGTTCATCACTTTCCCATGCCCAAATCACTTCCATATTGCATAGATATCATCTAAATCTTATCTCCCTCCTTTGCTTAGGATTTTACATTGTACATACTTTTTTTATCGTTTCATAATATATATTAGAATTTATACAACATTTTTTATAGCAGTTACTCTGTAATTATATTTAATTAAATCATTTGATGAACCTGCTCACTCGAATCCAACCTTGCTTCTCGGAATTCTTGTGATCTTTCTACCATGGCTGAAACGTATGAACCCTTTACTGATGAATACCTTCATGATATCCAAGCCAATATTTTTTAACATCCACAAGAAGTACATCTTCTCTTATTCGTTTCTCGTGAGGAAGCCACCAACCTAGCTGAGCTCAATTCTCATGCATCTAATACTGCTTCCATTCCTATTTCTACGCAACCTCTCAATTCTACCCTTATGCATACCTCTACCATTCCTACCTCTATTCCTAATCCTACTTACCATTTAATCCCACCTCTTATTTCTCACACATGGAAAGTATAATATTCTATATCTCAAGACCTAGAAGCTCAAATCCATCAGTTGCAGTAAGCTCCTCTCCATCTCTTGATTCCTCATTACTCCTGCATACCCCTTTCACACCTGTTATTTTTGGTTATCCACTTCCTCCTAACTTCATCACACCTAATTTTCCCACCTTCAATGGCCATGGTGACCCTCAAGAGCATCTCCGATATTTTCATGTGGCATGCCTTAACTATTCATATGATCATGTATTGCTAGCTAATATATTTCTGAGAAGTCTACAAGATTACATCATACATTGGTTTTATGATCTACCTGTTCATTTGGTAACTTCTTTTACACATTTAGCTGATGTTTTCCTTTCTCACTTTTTAATCAATATTAGAACCAAGATACCTTATGCACAACTTTCTCAAATCAAAAAAGGATCTAATGAGTATCTAGCAAAATATGTGTTGCATTACAAGAACAACCTTGCTAAGATGACTAATGTAAATGTTGGTGTTGAATTGCAAGATATTTTTGTTCAAATCCTCTTACTACCACTTTACGAAAGTGTTATATTTGAAACATCTCCATCCTTTGATCAATTATGTCATACACTCAAAATGCATGAAATAAAACTCTTATCTATGGGTGAATTGAAATATTATGACAATACTTCAACATCATCTTCTAATTGGTTTCAAGCTAAAACTACTTTCAATCCATCTCCTAAGCCCACTAAAGAAAATTCAACTATAATTCCATCTCTCCACCTGAAAATCTTCAAGTGCAAACTTTGCATTATATTTTTACCAAATTTCCCTATGCACCTTAGTTTCTATTACCACAACTTATCAAAAGAAATATTATTTTTCCTCCACTACCTCTTAATCTTGATCCCTCTCACCCCTGTGGCCAGAATTATGATGAAAATACACAATGTGATTATAACAAATGCATTAGAAACTCTATTTAGAATTGTTTTAAGATTAAACATCTTATTGAAAATAATAAACTCAAGCTCCTTGAGCCATCCACTTCTACGCTAGTCAATGATGATAAAAAGATAAAAATATTTAACGACCTTTTTCCCAAGCATGACAAGAAAGCTCTGGATTCTTCTACTAATTCTACATATTGAGCTATGCCACATCCTTCATTAGGGACCCTTAACTTCCTTATTGCTTTTGTTGATGCATCACCACTAGTCTATCATCATATGCACCCCAAACAAGGGGAGGCACACATTGGGTGAAAAAACACCCCTATAGCATCTCAGATATACAGTTCAAATCATCACATTATATAAAAGGAACATGAACACAATCACAGAACATCCCAGAATCAAACTTGGTTAAGAATCACAAAGAAGACACCAGTGCTCAACATTAGACAAAAGTGCCTAGGCATTAATGTCCTGAGGGTAGATACAATCATTTTCTCAGTACAAAACATTCTAAATTAGTTCATAGAGAAATTTTACAATTATAGGCACAGGCCTTTAGTTACAAAATGCATTCTATCTCCTTCAATCAAAACAACCAATACAATCAGAACTAAATCAGGACAATTGGAACTAAATCGATATGCACTATCTGTAGTAGTGATTATTGGGTTAATTCATGGAATGAGATTAAAACTAGACCTATCTCCCCAACACTTTCTCTTTGACATGAGATCACCCAAAAAACTTTCTCTTAGTGTGAGATCACACAAAAAAAATCCTCTTGGCTAGAGATTGCCCTAAAAAACTCACACTTGGCATGAGATCGCTCAAGAAACTCTCTTGTCACAACATTTCAGGACACCTTTCTACCCTTTACACTCTTTTACATCAAGTGCACACTTTCCTTTATTACTACTTTTACACACTTTTACATACTTTTCTCATATTTTTCATATAAATGACTTTGACTACTATTTTCGTCTTCTTTTGTAAGTTTGTTCTTAATATGCGACAAGAAGCATCCTACAACAAAAAATATAAGCGCAACAATAGGTACAAGCAATGTATACACTTCACCCCGCTGGTTACTTTCCTTTCCTAGACTCCACGCTTCACTTTGCAATCATTCCATGCATCGCTTGTTCACTTGGCACACTATTCGCCACAAATTCTATACGGTCATAAGGTACGCATCTTTTATCTACTTTATGTTATCGAGTATTCTCTCAGCAACATAAATTGGGGGAAAATGTAGGCACAAAATCAAACACTTTGGTAAATTTCTAGGTCGTAAAAGAATGCTAACATTTCCATGATTTCTATGTAAGAAAACTAGTTGTTGACAACTATTTTTGGCCTCTTTTCTTGGTTTCTTACTTTCTCTTTAGTTTTGCACACCCTACGGCCTAGTCAGAACTTAACTTATGTATCTTTAATGGCATCAGGCATCAGTGCTAAGACATGATAGTTTCTCCCAAGCGTTCTTGTCCCTCATGGGCACCCCTGACCCTTTCTTACCTTACTCTCTCTTTTGGCGGTCTCTTTTATATTTTGGGAATCCATTTTACTTATGGGTTGGCCTACAAGTTGTCAATTACATAATTCAAATAAGGGAATCATATAAATACATAGTTATGTTTTCAAAATGAGGGATCAAATGCTAAGCATTACGAAAATCACCTAAGCTTGCATTCCAAAGAAATTAAAGCACTCCAAAGTAAGCTATCTAGCATCCATTCAAGGGATAACGGCTAAATATTTCTGCATACATAGCATAGCAAGGGGAGATCTATTTTATTCCATCCACACATACTATTACATCGCTACATTCTACTTACATCCCACTATCAAGTATGACTTGCACAAGGGCACCGTAGGGCATCATTTTGTTACACACACAAAATAACTACATGGAGTCTGAGATGTAGTGCAACGCTCGGTTGTAAATTCGCTCTCAGGGTGGCCATCGGGGTCATTCCAACTCCCCATTTTGCATTTTCCATTTTGGGTTTGATGTTGTTTGTGGGTATGTGTAGGTGAGCTTATATTTTTTAGGTTACAGGTATCTTCAGAAATCAAGGGGTGAATATCAGGTGATCAATAGGGAATAACTGTGAAACCCTTGTGACATAGTATAAACCAGGTCTTGAGAATTTACACAGTCTCATGCACCCATATCTAGTCACTAGTGATAAGGTGCCCTTGTCCGGCATTGTTCCTAAACCCCATAATTTTTAGAGATCATTTATGACACTCTTCCCATCTTATTCAACACTTTACCATACCCAAATTACGCAGATATCAGCTAAGTCATCTTATCTCCCTCCTTTCCTTAGGGTTTTACATTGTACATGCGTTGTTGCTAGTGTCATATTGTATATTAGCATTTATAAATCATTTTTATAGTAGTTACTCTGCAATCAAATTTAATTAATTCAAATTAAATTAAATTAACAACAAATAAATAACAATCTATTTTTCCCCAAAAACCTTCATATGTTGTTTTATATTTTTAACTATCATTTAGATTTCTTTAATGTGTTGTAATAAGTTGAGGACTTATGTTATCATGATTATAGCTTTGCTATGAACATGATAACATAAATCCCTCTCTCTCTATATATATAGATGATAACATCAAACACCATATTTTAACCTCATGGTCAAATCATCAAAACAACGATAATAATGAAGCATTGTAATTATTTTATCCCAAGGTAAAGTTTAGTAATAGCTCAAGAAATTATATTTTTACAACAGTCATTTGGCACAACCTTCCATTTCAAGTATTCACTTATCTTTCACAGTATTTAAAAATAATAATCCATTTCTTAACCCAAAAATGATTTATTTCCATTCCCTAAATATTTCAATCACTTTTTTCTCTCCATTTACAATTTCAGAATGAGTTTAAGTTCCCATTAAAATAACTAGTTTTATACTGTCCCAAAAATAGGTATGTGACCAAATTGACAAAGAACATCTATTTAGTTGAAATATACAATTTTCCTTTTGCATGTGTGAAATACAATCGACCCAAAAATAGTCATTAGTGCCATCTGAATGATGCTAAAAGTGTAGACTCAAAACAATGTTGATTTAATAAAAATACAATTCGACATATAAGTTAGGTCGCCCATAAAGACTATCATATCGACCTCTTGTAAACAACTCATATATTTATACATATTTTACTGAAAGAGAAAATTTAAAACTCTTGAAAATGTTTGAATTCAATGCAACATAACACAACCAATATATCAAAATGAGAACACCCAAATTTGGGTATAGACTAACCAAAAAAAAATCTTGAATATAACCTTATTTTATAACAAATTTATGCAACCCGGTAATGGGTATTTCCTATATTATTCTGTTAACAAACAACTACTCAAAAATATTAATTTTTTTCTTTCCTTGAAATGTTTATGCAAAATTTGAAACATTAAAAGAGCATCATTAAAATAGGATAAAAAATGATTCGAATGCAGACATATCACAGCTCAAAAATCTGAATGAGAAAACCCATATTTGGGTATTTTACACATTTTAAAATCGACAAAAATGTGGAGGCCCACAAGGGTATTTTACACACAAAAAGCACCAAAAACGTGCATGCCCAAATTTGGGTGTTTTTCACACTAAAAACTACAAATGCGCAGACCATTTTTTTACATTTAAAATACAAAAAACACATACTAGTTTTCACATTTGAAAATACCAAAACATACAGACCGTGATGAGTATTTTACTAACTTAAAACACCAAAAATGTAGACCATTTTTCACTTTTAACATTGCAAAAATGTGCAGGATGAACTAGGAATTTTGCACATTTAAAATACCAAAAATGCATACCAGTTTTCACATTTAAAATTCCAAAAACATGCATGACTAGATTTGCGTTTTTTTCACATTTAAAATGCCAAAAATGTGTACGCCCTAATGGGTAAATGATTTCCTTCAGTTAATAAACTTTATCAGTGAAATAATGCTTTAGAAGCATAGCAATCTAAAATCACATTCAAATGCAGACCTGAAAGGGAAGAAAACTTCACAAATTTATCTTTAAAACATAATCCTATAAATAGATATTTTCTATGCATTCTATTTAATCAAAACAACATTTCATATCTTCAAATTTTAATTATAATAAGATAATCATAGTAACCCTTTTCCTGTAAACACTTCCAAATCAAATTTTCCAAAATACCCAAGCTCCAATTCTTCTTGTTCCAACCAAAAACATGTATATGCATACTGAGAGAAAACCATGTGAAATAGCTCCTTTCCTCTCAAATTTTTCCTCCATTTTCTCCGCATCTATTGTTTTACCTCCTCTCCTTCCCACGTTTCCACATAAGTTGACTTAACTCCCATATTTATTTCCTTCTCTTTTAATTTTCCCATGTATCCCTCATGTTTAATCAAATATCCATCTTTTAATTCATTTTCATGAATTTCCCTTTAACCACTAACTCATACTTATCTCCCTCTCATTCACGTATCCAAAAAATTAATAAATATTTTCCTCTAATTTATTTGTGTGAATTTTTCAATAAAAAATTTAAGTAATGTTTATCTCTTAATTACTTAGCATTAAGACTAAATTTTATTTAATGAAAATCAATTCGCTGTAAAGAATTCAAATCATAATATCACTAGGATTTAATTATAATATATACTTGTAACTTATCGCACATGCACCTTAGTAAAACAAAACTCAATGCTAGATTAGGCCTTTTTCTCACTATACAACAAAATCAACGAGAACAACGAGGAGTAATTTAATTGTCAGCCATTCGTGTTGTTCAAATAAATGATCATAACACACAACATGTTCCAACTATTTTGTTACATTTTCAAAATTACATTTAATTAGTATAATTTATTATAAATATAAATAAACCAATTACTCGCAACATTGTTAAATAATAATGTATGATGGTTTGGTTATGCCGGTGGAATTTAGCGATATCGGTGTGATTCGCTCATTGTCTATCAATATCAACGGATAGATTAAATATAAGATAACATAAAGAATTCATGTATCACAATAGTAACAAAAGGATACCCCCTTCTCATGGTGTGTGTTGGTTCTCAATTACCTTTGTTGTTTCAAGTTTGATATCATGAGCTTCCAACTTCTCTCAGATGATGTCATTCCTTTCCTTTTTAATGAGGGTGTACATGATCCTACATTCACCTCATGTCAACAAAAATGGTAGTTAGTCCATATCATCAAAATTCCACATAATGATAATAATCATATCAATTTCATCATTAAAAATGATCATAACAATAATTTTTCTAGATTAAGCGTGTCATTTTAATCATCCAGATTAACTAAGTATTGAATTTCCAAATCCAAAAATGAGGGATGTGATAGCTCTAACATTAGACAAACTAAAAGGTCTTTTTCAGTAGGCATATGTTCCCCATTTATTAGTGAAGGTGGCTTTGAACTGATCTTCCTCCTTCACTATGATCTATTTATATCCTCAATAGCCATCTAGTAAAGTGAACCTTTCCAAACTTGTTACCATATGAGAAATTTACTCCATAGAAGGCAACAGATAGTGATATTTTAAGGATGCCTTATTCAGGTCTCTGAAATCAACACATAGTTTGATTTCTCCATTTATTTTCTACACTAAAATCAAAGTTTCAACCCATGTTGAATGTTTTATGGGGAATATGATACTTGCTTCGATCAACATGTTCAGTTTCTTTTTCATAAGAGGCTCAACCCGTGGATTAGAAAGCCTCTATTTTTTCTGATAGGCTTAGCCGTGGGATCCAAGCGTGTTGTGCCAAAACCCTAAAGATATTTATAGTTCCATGAAAGGACGTCTGCTAACTCTTGACATAGTTCCACAAAATCATGTTTTTTCTTGGAGAGTGCATACCTTGCCAATTCTGAGTGGCTTGTTCCTGTCAATTGAAATGATATCGTAATCCTTATCCTTGAATATCATGTTTTTCATTTCATTTCTCATCTATTAATATGGGATTAAAATGGATTCCAAAGTGACTAATCCTTCAGAAAACTTATTTTTCCTTAGTTGGACAATTTGGTCTCCATGTTGTTGTTTTAACCTATTTTGATTCCTTGAAGAAAATTCAACCTCTTCTTGGATGAATTTGATGATCCGTTGATCTTTCTCCAATATTTTCCAATTGATGTTATTCCTAGGTACCACAAGTCTCAGCACTAATTTGACATGCATATGCCCCTTTCCTATTTTGACTTCTTCAGCAACATCAGATCTTTCTCCTATTGTGGCTAATATGTTTGCATGTTTTTTTTCCTCCCATGGTATGGCATGGATAATGAAGGATTAAAAATCCTCAATGAGGTCCCATACCCTATGCTTATAAGCTCCAAGTTGACGATTCTTAACCTCATTCAGTCCCCTAACCTGGTTCACGACTAGCTCACTATCCCCAAAGGTTTGTAGTTTTCTAATTTTCTTCATTCTTTCCCATTGGAGACCTTGTATGAGAGTTTCATACTTTGTTGAGTTATTAGAAAAATTGAATTGAACTCTAAAAGAAGATTAATATATCATACCAGTAAGATATAGAATAATTACACCTCCTTGTACTCCTTGTCTTCTTCTTGAACCATAAAAAAACAATTTCCATAGGCCATTGTCTTGTTCATCCTCTGACTTCACAATGTCAAGAATAGTAAAACCTTCTTCTTGTAAGAAATAGATGTTGAGACCAACTTCTTCAACTTGTTGATAAAGATCAAAACTATGATACACAGTTCTCCATTCATCAAGTGTTGAATCTAGGATACCTTCAATCTAAGTATTTACTTCTTGAATGCTTGGAAAATCCTCTTGCTAAAAAATAGCACAATTTGCATTGATGGGACTGGGCATGTATGGTTCTATATGATATGCGACAATGGGTTCAATTTCCACAAAAATTTCACTGCGAGTCATGATGCAAAAAACAAGGTGATTGAAAACTTTGTTTGATAAAAGGTGAATATTGTAATGATGTACTCAAAGTGGTTGTAAGACTCCAAGGTATAAAGTTAATGTATTGTATATACATATTTTGTAGAGGAAACTAATTTAGTAGGGATGAAATCACCATCACATTTCATTGCCAAAAGTAGTAAAACTATGTGATCTTCTTCAATTTAAGTGATAAAGAAGAAAAATAATGTTTACCTACCTTGAATGGTTGGACCCCAACTTCTAAAAGAGCCAATAGTAAGAAAAAATCAACAAAACTTGCACCAAAAAATAGAGAACATACCATTAGTAAAAAAATAATTGTTATGAATTTTGTATCAAACTCCATCATAGATGAGAAATATAGATATCACTAAAAAACAACAATAGAAATTTCATTAAAAATAATGAACATCAAAATTATAGGCCTAATAATGAAGGAAATGTAGTGTCAGTAATGCTTACATAAATATTTTACTCAATATACAATTTTCCTTATTTTTTATCATTGGTTTGTAGAAACATGCATTAGTTTATTATCAATATACTATTTTTATTTGATGTGTTTATAACTTGATCTCCTATGATTGGTTAATGTATTGTCTTGAGGGTTATGCTCATATGTGGTATTTGATAGATGGTGGAAGGATTTAAGCTATTGGTTGATTTCAATTAGGATGACCATCTCCCTTGACTTCATTTGTCGGATTCCTTTTGACACCACTAGTATTGTGTGCACGTTATTAAGCGTGTGAGAGGCATCATTAGAAAGTGCAATACAACTACATGCCCATGGACTCTATGGATTCAGAAAGTGCAATACAAAGTCTTAGCCTAGAAACCCTATTTCTATGTACCTTTGGGGACTACAAAAGGGGTCACTTATCTGCACCAAAAGGAAATTGTTCACTACAACATAAAGCCCAAAAACATCCTCCGAGATTCGCATTTCAACCCCAAAGTTGCAAGACTTGGTCGGATGATGATAGCGGGCATGGCTTTCAGCCACAAAGAGATGTTTATAAGAGGAACAAGGGGTTAGTTAATATATCTAAAAAATGGTAAAACATTTCTATATAAATAAACTTAATCATAATTACATCTAATTAGGAATGTATATATATACATTTATTCACTTATATAAATATATGTATTTTTTTGTTTATTCCATCTAAGACTAAAATTGAGAGAATAATAAGATTTCTTACACAACTCATTCTACAAAATGATAATAGCAAAAGGGATATCTTTACTCATTCTAAATTTTTTAACAAACTATTTTCCTTTATACAACTTGATAAGGAATGTAACAAAACTTCCATATTTTACAGTACACTTTCTTTTTAATAAGAAGTAATAATCTATTGTCCTTTTCTTCTTACAATAACAATTAAATTAACAACCATTTCACATAGCAAGTGCATTTTAATCAAGATTCCCAATACTTTTAAAATGAAACATATCACATTTTGGAGATAATGAAACATCTTAAATTAAAGGAGATGCAGTTCCATTTTAACCCATTTCAAACTTTTTACTTCACCAAAACAATGTAAATTTTGGTAGTTTCCTTTCATAAATCTAACACATTTTAAAATGCAAATTTCTCATTCAAACAATCTTATAAGAGTTTACAAGTTATAGGGATTTTCAAGTAATAACAACAACTTTCTTACAAGCATATAAAGTTACAATCTTCCACTCATAGTGGGAATAATAGAATGATCAAATTACAATATAAACACTTTTAACAAGGCCAAAACAAAAGTCTTCATTGCATGTCTTCTCCCAACTTGTAGCTATAATTTTGCATTCTTCAATCTATTAAAAACTTGGATCACAATATAAAGAAAAAGGGTATAGGCGACACTCTCCGCCCAACCTATAATCTAATAAGGGGAGAATTCATCCCCTTATCGGCCCCTGAGCCCCAAATAAAGAACAATGAGGGATCTTGAGCAACATTTGACAACTTTTACGAGAATTGCTTCCACAAAAAAACATACAATCCAAAACATTCAACACAACCAAATGGACATACTCAACACAATTTACAACTTTCTCAAATAACACATAGGCTTGATATCAAACCAAAAAGGAGCAAGGAATATGATAACCACCTCTTTTTTCCTCCCAAGTGAAGTAGGAGTTTTGGCCAAAGCCTCCATGTGCACAATACAACAACAAAACATCTTTATTTCTCCCCTTGCAAGTATGCAAAAATATGTCCATGTTTTTCTTTTCACTCCCCATAGGTGAAACTCTCAATCAAGCTCCCTCTAAAACACATGCTTCACATCTCCCTTTTCCCTCCCCAATGGTCCCATAAATCCATCTCCCACACCTAACTTAAGGAAACTACCTAACCACACAAAAAAACGCATTCAAAACACTCATACAATACTTAACAAGCACAATTTTCACATCTACAAATATAATAAGAAAACAACAAAGGTGGAGAGTCTACCTCTCCATCAAGCTTCCAAGAGACTTCACTCCATAAGATTTTTGACACCTTCAATCCAAGTACACTCTGAAAGTAACTCTAACAAGCTCTCAATTCTAAAAGTGGTAAAGAAATAAAATGAACAAGTAACCCCAAATCCATCAAATTCCATCAATAAATAGAAATGGGGTGTGAGGATGATGAGGTGGCTCCATGTAGGATGCCACTTCATCATTCCTCCATTCCAATACACAAGTCAAACACTGTGCCCAAGACAATAAATGAACATGTAAGACTTATGAAAAGCCCACATGACACTCAAATATGCACACCAAGCCTACCAAGGACAACTTAAATGTGGTAAGTAGGAAAATGTAATTATTTTCATTCTTTTACACTCTAAAATGTATAAATAATTCTAAAATTAACTCTTCATACCATAGGTATGGTTGTTGGGTGAATTTAAGAGGCATGGGACAAGCTTATCTTTTCCCACAAGCCTCCAAAAAGGCCTCCCAAGTTAAAATCCGAATTTTAAAGTTGGGTAAGGGTACACAACACAAAATTCAACGCAATCCAATCTACATCCACAAGATTTCAAGGACCATCTACCCTCATTACTATTCAATTGTTACATCCTTATTTTAGTTAACAAATTAAGTTGGATTAGCTAATTAAGACACATTAATAATTTCTAATAAAGTGACTACAATTCCATTAATTACAAACATAACAAAAAATTAAATAACAGAAACATTAGCCCTATGGCCACACATGTGAGGTCACCCCCATGGGAAACCTCCTAACTAGGCATGCAACAAAACAACATAACATTATATACAAGTTGTCAAATTTTGGCCATGTTGCACAACACCCGACATCCTTTCGTGGTTAGTCCCCTATCCCTTTTCGATGTATGCGATAAAATTTCCTGCAACACAAACAAAATACCTCTTTGGCCTTACGGTCGTATCAACAACATCGATACTAATATGTGTGTGTGTGTGTGTGTGTGTGTGTGTGTATATATATATACATACATATATATACATATGTGTATGTGTCTATATATATGTATGTATGTATATGTGTGTGTGTGTATATGTATATATATATACATTTACATATACATATATATATATATAGATATATGTATGTATATATAAGCATACATATATATATACATACATACATATATATATATACATATATATATATATATATATATATATATATATATATATATCTGTGTGGGTGTGTATCTGTGTCAAAATCGATGTACATCTTATCAAGGATTAGGCACTATAGTCCATACAAATATTACATCATGAACTGAACATATGATATGCGTAATCCCCCTACTCCATCCTCAGGATCCCTCCATGGACCGCCAACACTCCGCTTACTCGTCGTAAGACTGATGCTAACGATATCTCTCCGACCGCATCATCCACAAATCCTCTCACTTTCCTATACATGTAATAAATCTAACATATAGAATATTGATAATATCATCTAGCCCTAATTCATTCAAAAAACTAGCACAATACTCTAAAATTTGGGATATAATGTCGTGGGAAAAATCACTCCTCAACTGTAAAAAACCCAACACAAAAATATTTATTGTGCCACTTGGCCTATGGTAGCATATGTGGCCTGATCACTCTAATGTGATCGTAGGCCGAACACTATAAAACAAAAGTCACATCCAAACAAAAAACTTTCCCTAGCGAACAATCCCACAACTCCTTATACACCTATGATAGTAGTGTTGTTCCCCAAGAAAAAATGTCTAGAACTCAATAATATCTACTACTACCCCTACTAGTGCCCATGGAAATAGATCTCCGCTAGAATCTCGTAAAGCATAAAAGTTGATTCCAACCATAATCATTATGGTCAGGGTACTCCTGAAAACTTCCTCATGTCAATAACTTTGAAAATCAAACCTCCAGCCACATAGGTCATATCAAGGGAAACATTCCCATAAACCCTCAACATTTCTTCCCCTTGCCCTATCTCATTTATTGGTAAAATCATCTCACCCTAAATAGATAGTCGTAAGATCTTGTAAACATCCTCTAGGGTAATCTTGATCTCCCCTATAAGCAACCAAAATGTCCCTATAATTGGGTCCCACCTCTCCAAAAATGCCACCATCATCTCAAATTCATGGTGAACACACTTTTAGTTGTGTAATCCACCTAAACCCAATACCTCTAGAGTCTCCTATTCGTCATCAATCATATACTCCCATAACATCCCCAGTAAAGGTGAAACTCTATCTCTCATTAATAGGTGCATGTTCACCTACACCCACAAAACAACAAAGAAAATCATTTGTTATTCTGATTCAAAAAACTCCATCTAAATCCAAATACTTATCAAAACATATTAAATCGACACCGATCCATAGCGATCAGTAATGATCGTATCAAATTGACACCGACCCTAGTGATCAACATTGATGCTATTTAAAAGTATAGAAAACTAATATATACTCATAAATTTAAATAAAATTACACCTACCTCTCTCTGGGATGACCATCGTGTCCTCTGAACACTCCTACTAGCATCCATCTCTTGAATAGTAAAAAAATCACAAAATTATAAAAATGTTATCACAACAAATACAATGAGCATAATGATATCTCACAATTATATGTTGTTTATATATAGGCACTTTGACCTAATCGATGTAGATTCATTTTGAATCGGTATCGATTATCTAATCAATACCTATCCCCTTGCCCAATTCACAATTTCAAACTTGTGCTTATTTTCATGTCCCCAAGACCCTCAACAATCCAAATTTCACCTTTTCTTTTAAACTTGTTTTTTCCGATCCATCGTGGATTCAACATCATCTCAGAAAATGTTCTTGTAAGTCATAGGTCTATAGGTCACCCATTTGTTCCCCCTATTACTTCTTCTTGGTTGCGTAAGTCCACCTATAGGTATATTCCATGCATAGGGGGCATCTCAAATTGAAACACATCATCTATGTTCCTACACTAATCCTATAAACTACTTGACTTCTTGGTTGCATTTTTAGGGGGGTCACATCTTTTATTCAACACAAATAACTAGTCCACTTTTTCCATTACAAACCACTTCAAAATTAGTAGTTCACAATGCGTACCCAACACACCCCTTTGTGACCCCACCATTTCCATCTTTCTAACAGCTTACATTCTTGTTTCAACCATAACCACTTGTAAATAAAAAAACATAAATCCATAAAAATTAAAAATTAAACAAACTAAAACATCATAAATAACCTAACAACCCTCCTACAAACTTAAAACAACCTAAAACCATATTTGAGAACTGAAAACCCCGTGAAAATAAGAAGTTGAAACCAAATCCCATAAGTGGCATTGATTAGTTGGAATCATTGATGACCCGTTTAAATGACATCGATTATATATAAACCAACTCAAGCCCCTGCCCAAGGATTTTGAATTCATTCTCAATCATCCAACCTTGAAGCCCATTTGTAAAAATTCTAAGCTCTCTTGGCTTATACGTGGATCAAACGTGAAGAATCCCAAGCATCACGTGGTGTCAAGTTCCCTTTGAATTAATCAATCTACACACACAATAAATTAACCTAGTATCCTTCTTGTCAAGGTAAGTATCTATTATTTGAAATATTTTCAATCCATTATCAAAGTCAAATTTTATCAACTGTTAATTCTATCATCTGGAAGAATACTTTGTTCCTTATCAGAATCACAAATTATAAAATTCATGTTTTATTGAATCCTGTTTGTACAGTGATCAATATCGATAACTCAGATCGACCCTGATCTATTGGATCGACATCGATCTATGTCAAAAAAACTTCTATATTACATTTTTTATCTATATTTTATTATTTATCTAAAAATAGGTGATAAAAAATAATCAATTATTACTTTTAAGCCTTTGTTTCTATTAGATGACACTTCCAAGAGTAGGGCATGAACCAGACACTATCTTTGACCTACCAAATGTGTGAAATCTCTTTGTGTGGGAGCAATATGACATTTATTATGAGTTGAGTCTCTGCATAATCACTCTTACATATAATCAAGATGATATCACTTAGGAGGTGGACTCCCTACTTGAACAAAGTGATGAGGCTAACTGTTACTAGGAATACTTTTCAATCCTCCCCATCTTATCATTAAGGACACTTATTGAGTCCTCGTATCCAAAAAATATATATCTACAACTTGTTATTCACATTTTTTCATGTTATTTGTATTCTTATCATCTTATCTGATTTGATTGTTTAGACACGAGTTGACACCCGTCAAAGGAAGCCCTTTGGTTCTTGGGATTGGCCTTTGTAGCAACTCGTCTCATTATCATCTAATATATATATTTCAAATTTTTTCTATGTATGTGCAGGACCCCAGCTCCCTGGAAAGGAAGCTTCACAAGTGTGTTTGGATTCTCCTTATTTTTTTATCACCCATGTAGGTACCACTAATCCATGTCATATTCTAAGTTTTAGTGATTTTCTTCACATAATAAAATTGAAATGTAAATATACTAAAACACTATTATTAGTTTCCTCCCTTTGTAAATATTCATCCTCCTTTACGAGTTAATTCATCATAATTTAATATGGGTCCTCAATATTTTTATCCAACTCCTCGCAATCAGGATCACTCCACTCTTGAACATATATTTCATGATTAGTGATAGATTTCACTCTAATTGATTTCACCATATTATTGGGAAGGGGGTGACTGGTAGCTTGTTGGTGGAAAAATTACTTGACACCAAAATTTTATCCCAATTTGTGGGTTTGGTATTTGTGGCTTGTCTCTTCCTTAATTTTCCCCTCACATTCTTGTGCAGATTCTTGCACTATGGATCGAAGGACATTCCCACTTGGAAAAAAACATTCAATTTCATCTTTATAAAGGACTAGGCAATTCAATATCCAACTAATTGATGACTTAGATTGTTGGTTGGTATGTTTTTTTTTCATGGTTTAAGTATGGTTCTTCATGAGGCTCAGGATTACATGAATATACGTCAATGAAGTGAGGGGATAATTGAGTTTTAACATGATTTAGTAGAGGTTCCCATTCAAATAATAGACGAGATGCAATATCTTCCTATATAGGAATACAATCAATATGAGATGCATTAAAGAAGCTAGGTGCATTAGCTATTGAATGAGAAGGTGCAAGTTGGAAGGAAGGAATGGTGGAGCAACATAATGGTAGTGAAGGATTTCCCCATTGATAGGGTTCCTTGACATTAGGTTCATAAGCTTCCATTTTTCAACCAATAACATCAATATATTCAAAGATTTAGCCATTACATCCAGTGAAATAGTCAATACCTCATTGAAGGATGTACATAATTGGAAAGGGATCACCTCATGAACAAGGTTAATTGAAATTAAGTAGTTTATCTATAGGGAGTTCACATATAGCTCCTCTCCCTTTAGTAATATTTCCTTTGTTTGTAGGGTTTGCATTTGGAATTTGGCATCACCATCTACCATAAAATTGTTGCCATCATTTGCATATCCTTGTTCTTAAAAAACATCATGGTTAATGAAATAACCATATGTCTCAAGTGGGTATGGGGAATATGTGGATTCATTATAGTGAAGGTCATAAAATTGACTTGATGGAGGATTTTGGAAAATTAGATGTGGATGGGAACAATAATGATCATGAAACTGGGAATTCCAATGAGGAAAAGAAGTCATGGTTACACTGCTTCATAAATGAGAAAGATGGATGAAAGGAAAAGGAGTCTACAGATGAGATAGGTGGGTTTCTTGGATCATTGGAGTCACAAGATGTGTTGAGAACTACCTCCAAAGGATGTATACCATCAAGAACACATCAATGTTATTGGTATGAAGTTATAAATATCTTCAATCCCATCCCATCGGACATACCAAATTTTTTGGAGAAATCAAGGCACAAATGTGGCTAGAATGTTGCAATGAGACGATGTAAAATAAGACCTTCAAAGCTTGTCCCACTGGGAGTGTGAAAATTTTTGGAGCTTAAAATTTCACCTTGCTCTGAATCATGGAAGATCCAGAAATTTGAGGCATCATGGGAATGTCTCTAAGTGTGGGACTTGTGTCTTGAGAAAAACCTTCAGAGAAGGTGGGATTTTTCTATATGTTCTTAATGCTAAATTACTCCTACAGCTGAAAGTAAAACTATCTAAACCTAATATATGCATTCATATGGACTAGGGAGAGAGATACAAGAAGGTAAATCGTAAGCTAACAGGGGAAGTTATAACACAAAAATAAGGGCAATCACTCTCCACAAGTGGAAATAAATGGAAGAAAATGTGGGAGAAGAGGGTAGATAGAAATTCCACAAGATAGAACCATGTAGACTCACCCTTCATGCACATTTACAACACACAACAATTGAAATATACAATAGTATAAGATATGCACATCGCACCAAAAGAAGGACAAAAAGGTAAGAATGCATAGAACACAAAGGGGGTATGAAAAGGGAGTGAGGATGGAAGGGGGAAGGGATATAAAAAAGAAGTTATGATGTAGGGTAGCAGATCATTTTTAAAAGAGAGAAATGGTAGAGTAAAGAATAGTTAAGAAGTCATAGACAATGCAATATAAATTTGAAGCCTGGGGGGCTTATTCTAATATTTTAGATGATATAGGAAAAGTCATTAGAGCTTCTGTATTATTATCATTTTGAGAGGATAAATGTAATCTATTATTACACGATAATATAAACCATTTTATTTATAATATACTTCTTTTGTGTGTGTGTGTGTGTGTGTGTGTGTGTGTGTTTGTGCATGTACATGTACATGTGTGTGCATGTATGTGGGTTCTTATGTATGTGTGTGTGTGTGTGTGTGTGTGTTAATAGTGGTGATCAATCAACTGTATAATTTTGATAGTTGTGTGGTTAGGGTGATTGTTCACTTGAGATCTTGACAATTACGTGGTTAAGATGATTCTTCACTTGATTTTTTGTTATTGTCAATAAAGCCATTAATATGAAGTACTTTTCCAATTATAATTTAGGCCAAGTTTTTAATTACGATAAAATATTGGTTATGAAGGAAGTAAAAATGTAAGGATATAAAATTATTATTTTTATTTAGTTATATTAACTCTAAAATACTTAAAATTTATTTATGAATTTTGTATTTAATTAATTATATTTGATTTATTTCAAGATGACTGTTTTCTTTCTTTATCTTCCCATTTTTTAATTGTATCTATTTTACTTCAAAAAAAAATTAATTTATGTTTACTTTATATGTATATATGTGGAAGTATTATATTTTATGTATATGTATAAATAAAAATTGTGTATTTCTATAATTGTGACTTTGCTGGAAGGTTCAAATGGAGCGGATGCTTTTGTAAAACCTTAATGGAATCCCCTGTGTGGAGAAGGGCACCGCCCATGGTTCTTGCACTAGCTCAGGATGTAGAGATGAAGATATGGGCAATGGAGGAAGTGGACAAGGTAGGGAGACCTCAACGGTGAAAAAGGGAAATGTTTCTTCTCTAAGAGCCAAATAAAATTTGATCGTAATTCGATATTTTATTACCTTGAGTCAAGAGGATAGGCTTGAATGTATTAAACGTATGAATGCTGAAGGATTGTTGGATCCCTGTTAGGTGACAAGAATATCTCAATCAGGTTGTCCCTCGGATATCCATGATAAGGAGATTCCCTTGGTTTTAAATGGTAGACAGAATACGGCCCACTCGGCTGGGGACGACATTGTTAATGGTAAGCTTGGCGAGGATGCTGATTTCATGAAGGAAACAACGCTCAAGGCTTCTTTATTTAAATAAACAGTGCATCGTAATGCTCCTAGCCTCTCTATCCTATTGGCATATGTCGTCGACTTGGCAGAATAGGCTCCTCTCTTGAGTTTAGTGAATCCGGAGGTATTGGCCCATCTGCAATCTGTGTCCCAACTCACTATCATTGGAAGATTTAACAATATCGGGCTGTTCTCATCCACCCTTTCACTTTGGATTTTTGAAATCTGGTCTAAAAATTACGAAGTCATCTTCTACTCCAAGGGTTTCTTAGTGGTGCAGTTTAAGGAGGCGGAAGAGTAAAAAAAAATTATCGGATGGTCCATGGTTCTGGGATAACGTGGATTTATTCCTCACTCCTTGGTCACCATAATTCGATCCAAATTATTTTTCCGTCAGAAAAATGCCTATGAGGGTTCACTCCTGAACATTCTGCTACGTTTTTGGTTTTCTCTTGATGATATTGGTAATGTTTTGGGTAAATTATTAAAGGTGGATCATGCAAGGGAGGCTGCGGGTTTACGCACATATGCTAGATTCTACACAGAGATAGACTTGAGCAAGGGACTGCCTGATAAGATCATACTGCAATTGGGGAATTTCCAGCATGTCTAGATCTTGGACTATGAGAACACAACTCTCAGGTGCTGGATATGTCGAGTACTCCTGGTCATTTGTAGGCAGAATGCCCATAAAATAAGAAGAATCAACAAAGAAAGAGCTTGTAGAATAAAGGAGGTTGGAACAATCCTTCTCCGAGTACGGCTTGGAAAGCAGAACACAAGGAGGTTTCCGGAGTGGCTCAACCAACGACTTCAGGGAATGACTCTAAGAACCCGGTTAACAAGGTCCCCTCAAACAGGGCCGAAGAAAACAAGACAGTTGTAGGTGGCGTGAAGGGGGGTCATGAATTCGATAAATCCAACAAATTGGATTCAGATCAGGAACCAAATCTAGACACCTCCATCAATCTTATGTTGGTGGTAGCTTCAGACCAATACAAATGGCATGAGGTCAAAAAGAAAAAGGGCAAGAAGGGGTGATATGGGAATTTCCTCGATTACTACTCTTTGAATGAAGAGCGGTAATAGTCAGGAGCCTATCTCGCCTTTTCTCTTTTTGTTTGTTATTGGTTTTTGCGTGTTGTGTTTGATTAGTTACTTATTCTTTGTTGTTTGTAATCTAGTTCATAGCTCCGATAAAAAAACATTTACTTATTAACAAAAATTGTATGTCTCTATTACTTTTTTAAAAATAAACTATAATTTATACATAAAAACTAATGTAATTACTAATTGAGAAGATGATGTCTCATGTACATTCTCATGTCACCGTAAAATTTTAATTAGTAATGATAATTAAACATTTGAATCATAATTACATTTCCTAATTTCTCATTTCAATACATTTCAATTTTATTCAAAGTGATCAAATTGTCTAATGTACATTGTCATGTTATCATAAATATTGTCATGTTTCCATAAAGTGTGATCAAGTCAAGTCACTTATATCATACGAGTCAAGTTGTGGTCAAGTCGCCTCATTAGCATGTTTTATTTTCTAAATTTTTTCCAAGCTCGTCAAATTGCCATGTGAAGTATCCAATGGAAAGAACACGTATTAGGAAAGGACGGAAATCTTTTGTTGATGGAAATACCTTTTGCATGAGCATGAATTTAAGAATTTTTATTTGGTCCACACTTTTGCAAAAGATGTTTTTCATTTTTCTTTTGCCAAAGGTGATTTAAATTCTTTTCGCCAACCTGTGACTCTTTTAATAAATTGAATGAGGATCTTAACACCTTTAATATATTAAGCTTTTTTCGGTGAACGGGATGATGAAATTGATGGTATTTGCATATTAGAATCATAGTTGCACTTGCCGTGTAAAATTAATTGCTTGTGATTTTTTTTTCCAAGGATATTGGAATATTACCGTATTATTCAGCTGGGAAAGTTGTCATAAAACAATAATGTTATATGAAATCTATTTGTTTTAGACCAAAAAAAAAATCTTAAAATTAAATATTGTGGTTAACATGTTATAGATGTGCAAATACATGGCTTTGGCAAAGTTTTTGTAAGAGATATTTAATAGAGTAATTGGTCACCATTTATATATTAGTTCTCATTCTCTATCTTGGGAATAAATTTAATGCGCCTTAGGTCAATGAATTGACCTAGTGAATTGGAATGATTTTTTTTTAAATAGACATGAAAAAAGTCATTATTAATCACATCTTAAAGGGTTTTATAGAATTCACAAGGGAGTCAGAGACCATCATGTCCTAGGGTGTTTTCATTAGTTATTTGGGGAAATTATTTCAAAATGTTATACGTTAGTTAACATTCTATCACAATCAATTGTTTGTGATTGAGAGAGCTTACAAAGAACAAAAGTTATGCATTGTTAAAGAGCCACCTATAGCTCAGGATAAATCTCTCGGGCTTTGAAAAAATGTTGATAATGGATAATAAAAGTTGGCACCATATATTGAACTTTAGATGGAGAAAGTGAGCCTTCCCATAGGGATTTGATTTGTTGGTGTGTATGTTTGGATTTGAGAGAGTGACATAATTATTTGAAAACTGGATCACCCACTTTGAGCCAATGTAGCCCAGCTTTGATTAGAGCACCTCTTGCATTGTATGCATCTTCAATTTGGATGTGTTTTTTAATATTCACCACCTATCTCGGTAAAGCTTCATCAAAGGGATTTTTCTCTAAAGTAGTTGATGAGTGACTTAACTTAGAGGTGGTGATAGAGTAATTGTTCCCCAAATTTGGAACAATTTTTACTTGAAGGTGCACAAGAAACACTTTAGCCACCGAATGACATCTTTCTGCAATCCACCTTGTCTTACCCGTTAGGCATGCCACTAGGTTTGAGACCCACCTAATGTTGTAACAGTTGGGCCCATAATGTAAAAGGGTGGTATTAAGTTAAAATTTATTGGTATGGACAACAGGTTACCATAAGTTCCATTCAATCTTAAAACGGGTAGTGAAATGGTCATAAAGGACCATATATGACAATACTTCCACCAGTAACTAAAAACAACTCATGAATGAAAAAATGCTATGTTGACAACATGACATGATCAAGGTGCTTGAATACTCAATCAATCATTGGCAGAAATTAGACCAAGTATGCCAAACAACTAAGTTTGAATGATGAGAAACATCAGGGTCAAAAAACCTAAATTTATTGCAGATGTACATCCAGGGTGACCTATCCTCAACCATCCACCACAAGGATAAATGGCCAATATTGTCAAGTGCCATCTCAACCATATTGAAGTCACCACATAGAATCCAATGGGCATTAGGTAGGTCATCGATAAATTTATCACAAGAGTGTTGTATGTTAAACCGCATCATTAGATGCATAAATATTAATAACTCCAAAAGAATGATCATAAATGTCGAATAACACATGTAAGACACGATTTATTAGGTCACATCCATGAATAACATAACAATGCCAGTATTTAGGGGCGATAAATTTTATTAAATTCCATGGATATGCTCATGATTACTGGTAACAGATAAGCTATCTAGTTATGGTGATTGTTCACTTGAACTCTTGACATTTGCATGGTTAAGGTGAAAATAACTTGATCTCTTGTTAGTGACAACAACACTATCTATAGTAAGTATTTTACCAAGTAAAATTTAGACCAAGATTTTAATTATGATAAAATATTGTTTATGAAAAAGGTAAAACTATAAGGATATAAAATATTTAATTGTTTTGAGTTATATTAACTGTAAAATAATTGATAGAAGTTAAATTTATGAATTTTGTCATTTAATTTAAATTATGTTGATTGATTGTAGGATGAGTTTATTTTCTTTTTTTCCCTTTCAATGTATTTAATTATATTTGTTTTACTCGTGTATTTGCCATTTGAAATGTTGGTGAATTTACTTTACTATGTAGATGTGAAAGTATTATATGATAGTATACATGGTGAAGTAGTAAATTTGTAAATCTATTATTATTATTACGCCGAATTTTTTCCCCTCTGGGAAAGGGCTTGTGCGGACATTCATTTATATCAATTTTGATTTGGCCTAAATGACGGTTTTGATAGCCAAAGGTGATTTAGCTTATTTCTGGTATTTTTGAATAATTTGAAAGATTTTTTAAAATTTTACTTTTCCATGATTTTACATGTTGTGGCAGGTTCCCTGTTTCACATTAGTTGCATCTTATCATTTTATTTTTCAATACAAGTGAGAGTATTTTGCATCTTGTTTTGGCAACTATGGAACTTGTCATGCATCTGCCAAAATTGAAAGAAATAATGTTTTTTTTAGTTTTTTTTCCAAGCTTGTCAAATTGCCATGTGAAGTACTTATCAAATGGAAAGACCACGTATTTTGCAAGGACCAAAATTTGCTAACTAAAAAAATTCCTTTTCTAATGAAAGCTCGGGAACATTCCTATATTAGCAATATTGTCCCATACACTTAATTTTCTACGATTTCTGAAATCTTTAAAGTGCTGGTAGGAAATTTTAACAAAAATTGATACTAATAATTTGAAAATAAATGCCTGTGTATGAATTGACTTATATTTCATAGTTTCTTTTTTCCCTTTGTTTTCTGATTTGATATGTGACACGAGTTAAAATCCTTTATTTTTATTTAATGGCTTTAGTTTTTGTGTTATATTCTCAAGGACAGTATAATCATTGGTAACGTGATGATTTGTTAGATTATTTATTAGAGTATAAATAGAGTTAAATATTTTTCAAGATAGTTTCTTAATATTTTTTAAATTCAAAGTTTTAATGAAAGATACTAAATTTTTAAGAAAAATGGAAGTATTGCATTATCATGTTTTTGAGTGTTGGATAAGGACTTTTGGAATAATACCATGATTTCGCAATTTCTTTTGCCAACATTAGAAATCTAACACAAAGGGATGCCCAAAATCTTTACCACAAAATCAGTGTGGTGGAGAGAGGATGCAAAAGGAAAATTTGTATGAAGTATCTGAAAAAGTTCAGTTGCTAAGGAAATACTCCATGGCATTTTCATTCTTATTAAACTTGGAAGTGGGGATCCTACATTGAAAATTAAAGGGCGAGTGAAGTGGAATGATGATATTTGGGCATCATTTTCCAAGGATATACACTGTTTTAATTTCTTTAGAACCTACTCTATATTAGGTGTTTTATTTTATTTTTAGATCTCCTCTTCATATTATTATTTTCATGCTATGGAGCATGCATATGTAAGTTAACTAAATTTTTGCAATAGGTAGATTTTCTAGATTAAGTTGTGGTTAACTTTCACATCTTCTTGCATTATTTTTCTTGCCTTGTGATGACATGGCTGATAAGAGATGTTTTTTCAAATTAGGCCAATTGAGCACTCTGTTAATAGTTAGGTTGTTAGTTCTATATGATGGGATATGTTCATACATATGCATATCAGTTTATTTTATGACTTCTGTGGTGTGCAATGATAGCATTTCAAATAGACATAGAATTGTTGTGTTCTTGAGACAAGTGCTAAAAAATTTGTATGATCATAAGTGTCACATAGATGTTAGGATTGTAATTATGGGATATCAGTACTCATACAAGAATGTTATGCATGTTGGGAGTTCATTGTATCGCAACATCAATCATTTGCAATTGAGAGAACGTTACAATAGACCATAGTTATCGAGTTTTTAAAGAGTCTCTTGTAACTCAAAAGATAAATCTTCCATATAGTTTTAAAATTGTTGACAAAGAACCATGTAATTTATAGTTGTTTCCATATATAAATTTGTACATTATATCAAGCTTTTTTGCAGGAATTTGAATTGTTTTCAGGGTTAGAGCTCATGTTTGCACTTTTTAAATAAAGTGGTTCATCTATAACCCTTAAAAAATCAACTACAAAAGCCAATAATTATACCTCTAAATGCAAATAACATATACCGTTCATACACCTTGCATTGTACACATGTCATTGCTAGGAGTTTAAAAATATATTATAATTTTATATACAACAATTAATCAACTAATAATTGATAGGATAAATGTTTGCTCCAAATTTTGAACACATATGTACTTGGAATCCACTATTCCATAGATTAGGGAAGTTATGGATTTTTTTCCTTTTATTCAATCATCCGATGTCTTTGGTATTTAGAAAAATAAATCCTTCTAGGCCCCAAAGGAACAACTAATGTATTTCACTTTTACAATCATGTAAATATGGTAGTGATTTGTGACTTATTGGATGATGTCTCTTATACATTATCATGTCATCCTCAAATAGAGGGGGATTAAGGACCATTATGCAAACTAGGCTTGCCTAGGGAGCCAACAGTAAAAAAATACTGAATCTAAAAATTTCTTATGTTGTCATTGAATTTTAGAACTTAACTTTAAAATAATTTAGATCCTTGGAAGAATTAATATTTATCAACCCAAATAAATTTTATTGTATAGTGAACATAAATTTCACGCATACATAAAACCCAAATTTTGTAATATACTTTGCAAGTAGGAGACTTATATCAACATATTTATAAGCAATATGATCTTTTCAAGTTCTATTTTACCATATTTTCACCATGTAGAATCCAAATCAAGGAGATCATCGTAAATCCATCTAGAAAAGGTTAATGTATGTTTTATAATGTTGGTGATGTATCTAGTAGAGTCTTGTATAATTAAAGGAAAACAATATTTAATTTTCTATTCTTAATTTTTGTTAGCAACAAAACACCTATTATTTTGTTATGGAGGAATCTGTAGGGCTAGTCCAAGTAAAACTCTTAGACAATGACCATGGGAGCTTATGATAAACATATTATTTCTTTGCAAAAATAAGGTGTTTTATTTAAGGATAGAGTTCTATGTCACTCTACTGGATATGGGTAAATTAAACTTGTATGAATTTTATATTTAATAATATTGTATTTTTGCATTCTGAACATCTCCTACGATTATTTTTTTCTATCCACATTTTTAATATTTTTCACCCTTCCATGATAATTTAATAATATATTTTTATTATATTTTATTGATGACCATGTGTAAATTTATAAAATACAAAAATATAGAATTTTTCTATTATATTTACTTTATGGAAAATATTAAATAAATTTTTTAGGAGGGCGCCCACTTAATACCACTTCCTAAGATGATGCTCCCAACCTATACATTCAGCCATGCATCCTCAAATTTAAATAATTAACAATATTTAAATAGCTGGAAACTTGGATCATAGTTATATTTTCTAATTTCCTGCATGGATTTCAAATTTATTGAACTCGTCAAGTTACCATATGAAATGTTTGTGCCAAGTTTCCACTTCTATTAAAAAAATAAGTCATCAACAGTCAATGTTTTTCCAAGAGAAGACCGTACTATAGTTTCCATAGAAGTGATTTATTTTTCCAATTTTTTCCCTTGCCAAATTGCAAGGATGAAAATGACAAGCATGTGCACAAATTTTATAATTTTGATTTGGTTCACACTTTTACCAAAGGTGATTCAACCATGGTGCCTCTAATAAATTGGAAGAGGTGTAAACACATTAATTGAATAAGGTTATGCTTTTTTCCCTTTATTTTCTCTACACGTTGAGATCTCTGCATGTTCTCTTGGACCACCAAATGTTCAATCGATGACTTGATTCACAATTCCATTCCCCATGTGAAATTAGTTGCCTCTCATTTCATTTTTCAAGGACATTACTTTCTTCGGAATAATGCATTTTAGTGTTATCTTGTCAACTTGTCATGTAAAGTTTGTTTTTCTTGTCATTTCAATTATTGGGACGGATGTCTTTTGTAATTGGAAGAATCATGCTCATCAATTTGTTATGTACTTATGATTTTATCCATTTTACTTTCTTTAGCAGGTAAAGTTCTCATTTTAAGTTTATTTATCGTTTCATTTATGAGTAGGGATGTCTTTTTCAATGGGAAATTTTTTGTTGGTAAAGTTACCATGTCAATTGTGCTTTTCTCAGTCATTTCAATTATTAAACATGATATCTTATTCCATGGAAAATTTTAGATCGGTTAAGTTACCATGTGAAGTGTATTTTCATCTATCACTTTAGTTATTATAAGAATACCTTCTACCCTGGGAAATTTTATAGAAGATTAAATATTGTGGAAATTTTCCTAAACAAAATTACAAATTCATTTTTTAGGTTTTTGGGTTTCTAAAAATTTCCAATGATAATGAAATATTTTCAAAGCATCAAAAAATAACAACCACATGCAAGAGAAGATCATACTGCTTTAGGACTTTCTTCTTCTAACCTTGTATCCCATTGATCAAGTTCTTGGTATTAATAATGTCATATAAACCACATTTTTCTCACAATTATATATATTTAAGATGATTATTAACATCCAATAATTCTATATAGAGTATTATTATTTTACTGTTTTATTTACCTTTTCAAAATGACGAAATAGATAAGGGTAAGGGCCAAGGAGGAATACTTGTTAAATGTTGGTCGGTTGATGGTTGTTGCATGCACTTTGACTTCTTGATCCACAACTGAATGTGAGAGCTTCTTTTTGGTTAGGAGGAACTACCTGTAATAGAAAACAAGACCATCAAAAGATAGTTAAATGATATATAACAATGGACTACCTAGCATATGCTAGTTTCGGGAAGTGTGATACTTCCTAGGCAGTTGTCAATCCACTGTTTAAAACAATTTAATGTGAGAAATAAAAAAATTCCTAATGTAGTTGATATGATTTAGGTATCTCATTCAAATACAGTAAGCAAATTCAATCACAACAGGCTAGGCTATAGTTGGATCTGAGAGGTGAGGTGTCTGTCAAGGTACTGATACTGGTCAGGGTCTAGAGTTTGGGTTATTTAGGTCAACTGGTAGGGTGATTATTAGGTCTGCTCTTGGTCAAGATGTAAAACACAGAGACCAACATCAGCTAAATGTGACTAATTCCGATTTAGGTAGAACCGACGATGGTTGTGGATAACCGACATCGGTATGGTCGAGGTAAAAGAAACTCAAAATAGATTAAATGGCAGGGGTGATCTGAGGTCAAATAAAGTTTGGGAGAGTGAATGGGGAGGTCTGTAGAGATCTTAGGTATGCTCAGAAGTATACAACAGGTGAGAATAGGTGATTTGGTGATATGGGTGAAGGGATATTTATGTTTATAGGCAAGTGGGTGATTAAGTAATAAGCATGCAAAGAATAGATTAATAACAAGAGTAATAAAGATTACTAACTGAAATAAACTATACTAGTTAGGGCCATACTTACTGTGTTAAGGATCTGATGGTTGAGTGGTGGAGGTGGTTGATCAGAGAATACGTGTATGGTCCTGTAGTGGTGCTTTCCCGGAGTGCTCCCATGAATACAATGGCTCTATGATTGATCTTGGTGATGGCTCTGGATGTCTGGATGCGTAAAAGGATGCTTGTTTCACTTGCATGTAGCTTTGGTCTCCTTTTCTTTCTCTCAAAATGTGCCAACCTTGAAATAAGGTTACCAAAGGGAATAAAAGGTAACCGACGATGGTTCCAAGTTGACCGGCGTCGGTTCAGGGGTGACCGGCATCGGTTAGGGTGGGATTCCCTAGGTTTACTAAAAATAGGAGATCATGGCAATGATTTCTACCAGATCTCTCTATTCATCTGGGAAGAGCAGGAGTTACCTTTTCTTATGCGGGAATGTGGTTAGAGGGGATGTAGGCTTTGATTTTTAGGGTTTAGTTAGGTCTTAGTTAGTTATGGTAACATACTAAGAATAGATTTAGGGTGAGGTGGCTAGGTGAGGTGTATAGATGAGGTGTCTAGGTGAGGTGGTGGGGTGGGAATTATCTTAATTAGGATAATTAAATAATAAATATTGTGAGGACATGGATTAATTTAATTAAATTAATTAAATTAATATTAGTGTGGGGTGTAAGGGGCCATGGTTAGGTGAGTGTGTTCAAGTTGATTATTTAACGAGGGGTCAAGGAGAGTGTGACCCAATTTTGGTGTCTACATTTTGCCCCTTTTTGTTGCGTAGCTTGTATTGGTAAGCGATGCTGACAAAAATAAGATGTGGTTGCCCCATGTGTGGGTGAAGGTGATCCCCCTCAAACTAGGAATTGATGTGGTAGAAGATAGAATTAGTGATTGGTTTGATAAAAGGTGAATGTGATGAAGAGGAAGGTGGACAACGGGGGTAAGGGGGTAAAGGTCCAATCGGGTAATCTAGGTAGTTGGCTAGAGTCAAAGGTATTAACAGTAAAATGCATGCACATGTATAAACTATAGCACGGTACTAGGTTGAAGAGCATGCAAACTCTACATTGTCTAAGGTCGATAGGTTTATCCAAACAAGGTTGAGGTGATTCCGGTATCCAAGGTATAGGATATGGTGTCGGAAGCACTTCATAGGTCAGGTGTAGGAACATTTAGGTATGTTCCAGTACACCAAAGGTTAGGTCAGGATAAATGGTCATGACAAGAGGCAAGGTAAGGTTATTAGGTCAAACAACACGGGTAATAGTGTCACAAGGTATAGCGAGCACATGAGTTTATAGGTCACTAACAATGTTTTGGGTCCAAGTAGCTAGGTCACAACATGGGTAGGGCCGAGGTATGGGTAAAATAACAAGTCCCAAAATGCAATTAAGGACAAGTATAGGTAAGGTAGGCATGGAGGTTAGTTGCAATAATGGTGGGTGAGGTCAAATGACAGTTGCGTTGGTTAAGTGGGGTCAGTAATGGGGAATGGGAAAGAATATGACAGGTAACTGATGCCGGTCATACGTAACCGGTGACAGTCTAGGTAAGCCAATCACGGTTTATTGGGGGAAGATGACTGATGTCGGTCTCAGTATAACTGACCATGGTGAGCTATGGCACAAGACTGATGTCTGTTAATGTATAACCGAAGTCGGTCATGTCGACATGGGTATATAAAAAGAAAAATCTTTATAATATATATTCATTTGTACGTTTTGGATTTTGTGAAAATGATAGAGCAGTTGAATGAGTTGTGCTTTATCAGGAGAAAAAGATGAGGGATGATATCCTACTGAGGTGGAGGGATCCGGTTGGTTAGAGGAGCCAGGTAGATGGGTTCAGAGCATAGGTGGGCTCCAATTGTGATTGGGTGGAGAGTCAGGAGGATTGGATTTGGTGAGTGGACATGGCAGAGGTAGGAGAGGGTTCGAGTGGACCACCAGTGTAGCGGCTTAACAGTACCACCACAAAGATGGTAACGAATGAGGTAAGATTCAATCTCTTGTATTTGTTTATGAGGTAGATTGCGTAGATAGGTTAGGGAGGGAAAACAGGTTTTTGGGGGGAAAAGGGAATTTGAATTGGGGAAGGAAAATTTGGTAAAATAGGAATGGGTAGAGGTGTGGTTAGGTGTACAAGGGGTGGGGAGGAGATGAGGGTAGAGTTAGGTAGGAATGGGTGAGAAGAAGGGAGTGTTTTTAGGAAAAAGGGGGTTTGAGTGTCGCATATTTTTACACGACAGTGACCAGCATCAGTCAAGGGGTGGCCGACGTTAGTGGTGTCGAACTGGTACCCGGTCACAGATAAGGTGACCGATGCTGGTGTGGGATAGACCATGGTTGTTATAAGTAACCGGTATCCTGGTCATCATGATGGGGAAAAATGGGCCAAAAGAGCTTTAGGATGGTTGGGTGAGATAGATAATGGGTAAGGAAGATGTTGTTTGATGAAAAACAGAGCATGGGTAAGAGGTTAAAAGAGGTATAGGATGATCGATAGTGGGTTAAGGTTGGGGTGGGTAGATAGAATATGTGATAAGAGGGTAAGTTATGAGGGGAAAAAGAGGGAGGGTAATAGGTGTAGGTGAAGTGTCAAGAGTGATTGTGGGTATGATCAAGGTGTATTAATGTGATGTTTTGTTGGATGCAGGTGAGAGACCAGCTGCGGATGCGAGATAGGGTGCCACCCCTACTCATGATGGTTCGAGGAGGTGCGACAACTGAGGATTGGTAGACATGTTGGAGAGGTTGGCCTGATTAGGGTCAGACACTACTAGACATGTATTCTGGTAGCCGAGTTTTATGTTCAACCTCATTGATAGATGGGATTCAACGACCAACACATTCCATCTACCAACGGGTGAGATCACAGTCACCCTGGAGGATGTTTATAGGATCCTATGGTTACCAATATTGGGGGTACACAGGTATATTCAATCTCCTCAGAGGCATCTGAGGAGTTGATGTTGATCTAGTATTTGGAAAGGGGTTGGTGGAGATGAGCTTCCACAGATGCCATCCCTGAGCTATGGAGAGATGTACTTATATCCATACATAAGGAGACTATGAGCTTGTACTGTTTATTGATGGAGGCACGCCTGCTGCTTTGCACTGCCAGATGTAGAGGGTGGGAGATTCACAACTGATCCTTGATTTAGGTCATTTGACATGATACATGGAGAGCACCCTTAGTTGCATGAGGCTAAATTCCTAGGCATGTTAAGTGCCTACTATGGGAGAAAGTGTCAAATTATGGATAGAATGCCTAAATTCATTGGGTGGGCATAGCTTAGAACACACTTATATGAGATGCACCTAATTGGCATAGATATAGCTGATGCACTTCAAGTCAAGTTTTGTTTGCCAGTGGGTTGCAGGAAAAAGGTGTATCCCATGTAGCATGTTGATGTGCCAAGGGTGATGCATGATGTCTCCAGTTGGTGCACAAAAAAGGACGCTCGACCTGAATCCTTAAAGGCATGCGGGCATCGAGTCGTCTTCTTTATCTCCCCATAGTGATTTGACATGGGAAAACATCATCTATGATCCATTTGGCTTCGCAAGATTAAGTCGCAGTGGGAATGGACATGCAAACATCACTTAAAAGCTCTAGACCATTTGTTTTTTTTTCCTTCATGTACATATGAAAGAGATACTGTAACATTGACTTAAACTTAGGCTGAACCAAAATTCAGTTTAAGGGCACAATGCATAGGGATTCATATGTCATCTTATAAACATACATTGCCCCAAGTGCACTATGAAAATCATGCATTGACATGTAAATGGATGCAAGAAGGATCATATTTAAGGGCGTTTATCATTTCAAAGGATTCTCTGACCATGAAGAAAAATTCATGTGCGGGCGTCAATAGTGATTTTCCTACATTTTTACGTGTGTTGACGGGTGTAATTTTCCTGATGCCTATGGTGCCTCTCAACATCAGTGGGAACGCGGCAACATTTTGGTTGGATGTGGCTCGACAGGGAACTTCTAAACCTCTGGCGCAGATCATTTCAGACTGGCCATAAATTTGTCATACGTGGAGGGTCGGATGCTCATATGCAAGGTTGGACCCTTTCATTTGAAAGCTTACGAGGTCCTCCATCCTACTACGATACATTAAGGTAATCCGCTATCGTGCCTAGACATGGATTAGATTTAATTACATGCAATTAATATAATATTAGCAGACCACATGGACACGTTGTAAGGCTAGCGCTCATAGTTAGGTGAGTGTGTCCTCAGAGTTGATTACTTTAATGAAAGTGTCGATAGAGAGACATGTGGACCCAATTTTGCCGGCTCCGCTCTATACTTAAACTTTCCAAAGTAATTTTGTTACGTAGCTTGGGACATCTGGTAGAGACCGATGCCTATTTGGGGACAAAACCCTAAGATGTGGTTTGTCCCATGTGCTAGGAGTGACACTTGGAGGCTTTTGCTTACTCTGCCCTTTGCTTGGACTTTTCAATAGCCAAAGGAAACTGTCTCAGACCCTAAACACATGGCACCTTCTGCTGAACCTTCAACTTTTTTAACAGACTATGCCGGATTGAGACACGTGTTGAGCCCGCGCTTGTTTGGGGTCTCTTGTTTTGAGGACCATCTCAAAATATGCCATTGAGATACGTGGAGGCTTCCACTGGCTCCTTTTTACAATGAGACTTTTCAAAGGCCAAAAGGCATTTTTCTTGGGCCCAGGGCACGTGGAAGGCCCGTGCTTGTTTAGGACTTGCTTCTATGCTTCTCCTTTGCAGTTGCGTTAAGGAAACATGTGTACGGCTATGATATAAAGTGGAAAAGGGGTAGAATCAATGGTTGCTATGCATTTCACCTGTTTTTCCACCATTTTTGCTTCAAGACTCATGGAGACGCGAATACGCACTATTTTTCATCGTTCTTTGATGAAATTCCTTTTCGTCTCTATCTGTAAGGTGTCATTGAATGGATTTGAAACTTAAATTGTGATTCCAAGGATTATTAAGGTCAATATTTTGAAGTGGGAATTGCTCAGGCACTCGCAAAAATGGGAATTACCAGAGGAAAAGGACGTGGGGAAAAATTACAGAGGAAAGAGAGGGAAAATAGATGAAATGATGAAAGTGCAGTTGTAAAAGATGAAAAAGGTGTTTCCTCGAGAGCGAAAAGGATTACCTGTCATATCCAATTGTGTAGAGTCTCTGGAAAATGATTAAAAAGGGGATTTCTCACATGACAAAAATCAGAATGATTAGAAGGATTTCCAAAAAGTTTTGTCATTGCATCCTAGTCATTAGTTGAGGACCCAAGAAACGTGATCAGTTCATAATTGGTCCACCTAACAGCTTTCGGATCTGAATTTGTTAAATGTCACTTTCTGAAGCAAATTGTTTACAAGCAAAGGCCCCTCGAATATTCTTTCTTTTTGGGGGTAAAATTAAGTGAGTAAAATGTATAAATGCAATGAGAATACTCTTGCAAAAGGTCGGAGGTTGAATTCTTAACAGAAAATTTGAGAAATTCATCTTCATGAGACACCAAAGCCGAGATAACTTGTTATTTTCTTCTGTGTTAGATTTTCTATCATGTCAAGTTGGCTGCAGATGTATAGCCATTGACAAGCACTGAGATTTCTCTGGAATATTTCCCCTGCTGATGAATCTAAGCAATTTTGAAATTAATTTGTGTCTAATATCTAGCAATTTGTGTCTGCTTTAAATGTCTGAAAATAGTTTCTTTCATTCCTATTGCAATATTACATGGAAATCATTGTGAAATCACACACGATCTCGTCCCTATGACAGTTTAATGGTATTTGTAATTTCATTTCAAGAAAATCCTTCATCTTGGATGAGATAAACAAATTTAAAATCAATTCACTGTCATTTGTTGATAAAGATTGTTTGTAAGTCTTCGGGTGTACCTTAGGCATGATTGACCAGAGACTTTGGTGTTTAATTGAGTCTTTTAATTTGAGCCTTCATGTTAGAGTCTCAAAGATTATGTGAAAACGTAGCTAATTTGGGCCTCCATTGAAGCACAGGGAGTCTAATTAGAAGAAACGTCTTAACTGGGTTCTAAAGCTTTTTGTTTTTGATTTTTTCATTATTGTGAATTCCCTTCAAAGATATAGTATAATCAACTTTAGTCCAGCTGTCATCTCCCACTAAAATCATATCAAGGTGACCGATTGATCCATCTTGAACTACCCCTTTTTGCCCTGTATATTAACAAGTAACAAAACCTAGTCAACATATGGAGAAAAAGGGGCCAAAAGAGCTCTAGGATGGTTAATGTCTTCAATAGACCTTAGCCTTGTGTTGAAAGTAGATCTCCATCGTGTAGAAGTGACGACTGGGTAAGAGTTGAAAGAGGTATGGTATGTATTGACTAGTATTTTCCCAAGGTTGGGGTTAGATAAAATATGTAACCAAACGATGGTATAGTCTCCATATCCTTCATCAAACAGGGAGGTTACACTAAGGGTCCTCTCACCCTGGTCAAAGAGGCACAACAGTAAAGTAGTGAGGATAGGTCAAATCCTCTTAACGGTGCTATCTATCTGTCCACAAATCTGAGTAACAAAGGGCCAGTTAGATCTCATCCCTAGCTACAAAATGACACACACTATGATCTATCTGTCTCTAAGCTCCATGTTTAATCTGTGTTGTTTCTCGGCTTGAAAGGGAGAACAAATTTAGATACCAACAGGTAGTTTTTGGCATTTTAGGATTTTTAGAATAGATGTAGAATAAAAAGAAGATTGTAGTGATGTAAAAGATCAGTGTGGGTTCCGGAATGAGAAGAAAACTATGGCTTCTATAAGTTATATTTGTACCCTATAGGATGTGTATAGGATCCTATGGTTACCGATATTGGGGACACATTGTATATTCAATCTCCTCAGTGTGGGTTTCAGAATGAGAAGAAAACTATTTTGAAGCTTCTATAATGAGTTTTATTTGTAAATTTTTTGTTTGTGTTTTGGAGGTATTTCAACCTCTTGCAGTTGGATCCACATCACTTGGTGTTATGGGAAAGATACTCTCTGCCCTATGCATTGGAGACATAGGATGACTAGAGAATACTCTATCCTTGAAATTCCAGTTTGGATTCATCTCCTAGCTCTTCCCTTGGAATTATGGGAGCATGATCTTTTTTTTGAGATAACAAGAGCCTTAGGTGTGATCATTACTATTGACCCTACTACGAAGGCCAGATCCAGATTAGTTTTTACGAGGTTTTGCATCAATGTCCTCATTGATGCCACATTTCCTGTGATTTTTTTTTGGATACTTCTTATGAAAACTGTGAACAAAAAATCGAGAGAAAAGTCAAATATTATTTTTGATAAATACAGGAGTTGGTGCTCAATTTGGTCTCGCCCCATTTACCTTGAAAGAATCTCAGTTTGCGGGCTTTGTCGTGTCTTCTATCTCCCGGTATTGATGCATGAAAACTTTTCCTCCATTTGGTTTCCATGATCAGTCCCTTCTTTGGTCGAGGATCACTTAAAAGTCCAGAATTTGTTTTTTGTTTCCTCTATCCATATGAAAGAGTCTGTAACTTGGGTGTAAAAATTGGGTATATCCTTTCCTTCCATTTTCCACAGTCATGTTTTGTTGTCCCTATCATTTTTTGTCCCAAATATCTATGGAAACATGATTGGATGTGGCTTGAAGGATCATATTTGGGCCTTATATCATTTCCAAACTCTCTGTCCATGAAGAAAGATTCATTTCCGGGCTCAAATGGTGATTTTCCTACATTTTACGGTTTGACGGGTGTATTTTTCCCTGTCAAATTTACATCTCAACATCATGGAAACGTGGCCCTTTTTGGTTGGATGTGGCTCAGTAGGGAACTTTGAAAATTCTAAGGCTCACTTCAACTCAAAACTTGTCCACGTGGAGGGTCGGTGCTCATCTGAAAATTCACCTTTTGGTTTGGCCTTGGAGTTGTGCCGGGGAGACACGTGGAGGTTTCCGCTACCTTGCCCAGACTTAGACAATTTTTTCATGCAGGCTGGTATAGTTTTGGCAGACCATGGACATTTGAGGATCCACCTCAGGGTCCCACCTTAACAATTGCGACAGAGGAGACATGTGGAGGCTTCCGCCGGCTCCGCTCTATACTTAAACTTTTCAAAGTAATTTTGAAAGGCCTGGGACACATGGAGGGACCATGCCTGTTTGGGGACTGGCCCCTAAGTTTTATTTTGAAGAAGTGCTAGGAGGACACTTGGAGGCTTCCGCTCACTCTGCCCTTTGCTTGGAATTTTCAATGGCCAAGGAAAAATGTCTCAGACCCTAGACACATGTCACCTTGCACTGATCCTTATACTATTTTTATCAACTCTACCGAAATGAGACACGTGGTGAGCCCACGCTTGTTTGAGGTCTCTTCTTTTGGGGACCATCTCAAAGTGTGCCATTGAGACACGTGGAGGCTTCTGCTGGCTCCTTTTTTACTGAGACTTTTCAAAGGCCAAAAGGTGTTTTTCTTGGGCCCAGGGCATGTGGAAGGCCCGCGCTTGTTTGGAAACTTTCCCCTGTACTTATCCTTTATAGTTGCACCAAGGAAACACGTGGACGGTTATAAAATAAAGTAGAGAAGGGGTAGAATCAATGGTTGTTGTGCATTGTGTCTATTTTTTTGTAATTTTTGCTCCAAGACTCCTGGAGATGCGAATACGCACTATTTTTCATCATTTTTTGATGAAATTCCTTGTCGTCTCTATCTGTAAAGTGCCATTGAATGGATTCAGAACTTAATTTGTGAGTCCAAGGATTGTTAAGGTTGATATTTTGAAGTTGGAATTGCTCAGGCACTTGCAAAAATGGGAATTACCAGAGAAGATGGATGCGGGATAGAGTTGCAGAGGAAAGAAAGGGAAAAGGATGAAATGATGAAGGTTGCAGGTGCAAAAGATGAAAAAGGTGTTTCCTCGAGAGCAAAAAGGATTACCTGTCAGATCCAGCTGTGCAGAGCCTCCAGAAAATGATTAAAAAGGGGATTTCTCACATGACAGAATCAGAATGATTAGAAGGATTGCCAAAAATTTGTGGCATGGCATCCTAGTCATTAGTTGAGGGCCCAAGAAATGTGATCAGTTCACAATTGGTCCACCTGGCAGCTTTCGGATGTGAATTTGTTAAATGTCACTTTCTGAGGAAAATTGGTAACAAGCAAAGGTCCCTCGAATATTCTTCTCTTTTGGGGGGAAAATTGAGTGAGTAAAATGTATAAATGCAATGAGAATACTCTTGCAAAGGGTCGGGGTTTAAATTATTAAGAGAAAATTTGAGAAAATTGTCTTCCTGAGAGACCAATCTGAGATACCTTGTTAATTTCTTCTGTGTTAGATTTTCTATCATGTCAAGTTGGTTGCAGATGTATAGCCATTGACGAGAACTGAGATTGCTCTGGAAGCTTTCCCTTGCTGATGAATCTAAGCAATTTTGAAATTAATTTGTGTCAATCTTGGAGCAATTAGTGTCTACTTTGTTTCAGAATGTCTGCAAGTAGTTTTTCTTGTTCCTATTGCAATCTTACATTGAAATATTTGTGAAATCACACAGGATCTCATCCCTATGATAGTTTAGTGGTATTTGTAATTTCATTTCAAGAAGAGCCTTCATCTTGTGATGAGATAAACAAATTTAAAATCAATTCACTGTCATTTGTTGATAAAGATTGTTTGTAAGTCTTTGGGTGTACCTTAGGCATGATTGATCAGAGATTTTGGTGTTTAATTGAGTCTTTTAACTCGAGCCTTCATGTTAGAGTCTCAAAGATTGTGTGAAAATGTGTTGATCTGGGCCTCCATTGAAGCACACCTTCTGGTTGAAGGAACGTCTTAACTATTCTGAAGCTTTCTGTTGTTGAGTTGTCCATTGTTGTGAAGTTTCTCAAAGATCTGGTATAATCAACTTTATCCTGCTTAATCTCCCACAAAATCATTCAAAAACCATGAATCCATCCTAAACTACCCCTGTTTTCCCTGTATATCCACAAAGGAACAAAATCTATTTACTAAAATATGCAGAACAATCAGGATTTCTTAATGTCTTCAGTAACCTTAGCCTTGTGTTGAAAGTATCTCCATCTTTTAGAAGTGACAACTCTTAAGAGTTAAATTATGGAGTATTGACCATATTTTCCCAAGGTTTTCTTCATAAAATTTGTCTAAACAAAGGATATCTCCATCTCCTTCATCAAAAAGAGGTTACACTAAGGGTCCTCTCACACTGGTTGAAAAGGCACAACCTAAAGTAGTGAGGATAGGTCAAATCCTCTTGAAGGTGCTATCCATCTCTCCACAAATCTGAGTGACAAAGGGCCAGTTAGATCTCATCCCTAGCTACAAAATGACACACACTATGATCTATCTATCTCTAAGCTCCATGTCCAATCTGTGTTGCTACTCATCTTGAAAAGGAGAACAAATTTGGATACCAACACTCACTGGTGGCACCATTGTTGGGGAGGAAGTATTTGAACAAAGGTATACACATACAGACCCTGGTAATGTTTCTTACATGATCTAAGTGCAAATACATTGCTGAAACATCATTATCTATTCAGATCTATAAGAATTGTTCAAAGTTGTGAGTTTTGAGTGCAATATTTCCAGCTTATACAGTTATTGCACTAAAGTTTGTATCATCATTGATAAATTTGGGTAGAAGAAGAGAAGATCTTGTAAGCTTTGCATGAATCTGGTATTGACAGACATTTGATAGGTCTTTCATAGTGCATTTGCACAAACTAAGGTGAAAATCCTTAGTGGTGACTCCGTGTTATTTAAATTCTTTATAAATACTAGTGTCTTAACATATATCAAGTAAGATTTGTCATTAATATCTGCAAAGCTGGAAGGAAGAATATATTTCTTCACCAAGGACCCTAGTAGAAGGTTGTTTCAAGAGTTGGGAAAGTCTAATTCAGAAGGAAGAAGAATTTGGAAGGTTGTTGGAGATCAAGCATCAAGAAAAGAGATCTCCATTGGTGAAACTGATCAGCCTGTGATTGAAGATTGCAATACTTCCTCAAGTGCTTCTGAATCAGGTAGTCTCTTTGTTGAATTGAATTCTCCATCTGGAGAGGGTCCTTATTTTGTATTTGAAACATTTTCTTCTCAATCTTCCCCGGTATTTTCCAAATCTAATAGAGTTTTCCAAGAAACAGAGCCTTTAGAGGGTAGTCATTCTGAAAATTACATCCCTGTACCACACAGACCCCTCACTCCTCATCATTTTGTTTCTCCTGTAAGATCACCTCCTCAAAATAATATGGCTCAGCCTCCACCCAGACCTCCATTTGTTGTTAATACTTTTGGTCCCATCAATTTTAGAGGTATGGCTGGCTATCCAAATGTTGTGCCACAAGATGTAAGAAATAGATTGCCTAAGTTTCAAGGAAATAATGCAATCACTAGTGATCAACACTTGAAGCTCTTTATCAATATGATGAAGGACTTTGAAATAGAATTTGAGGATGTATACATTAAAATGTTTATCCATACTCTAGAAGAAGATGCAAGGGACTGGTATAAATCTTTGCCAGATAATTCCATTGACTCTTGGACAGAGATGAAGAATGATTTTAGATTGCAGTATGGTGATAAAACAGACCCTAGGTTTCTTTTATCAGAGTTTGAAAATATAAAAAAGAATATAATGAATCAGTGCATGATTTCAATACAAGATTTAACAAAACATTGAGAAGACTTCTTGTTAATTTGAGGCCATGTGATGAATCATGTCTGATAAAGTATTTAGATGCATTTGATAAGAAAGTTGCTTACTATTTGAGGGATAAGAACCCTGGAACTTTGAGGCAGGCCTTTACCATGGCTCTGCAAATTGAGAACAACATTAAAGCAGTTGGAAAACCTCCTAAGAGGGAGGGTGTTAAACTGATCAACCCTGAGAAGCCTCAATCAAGTAAGGTTGTGGATCTTGAGGAAGTTGTAAAGACTTTGGCCTGGAGCTGTCAAAGAAATCTCTTACAAGCTAGCTAGGGTAGAGAAAGGAATTGGAAAAGGTTCTCAAGGTCAGCATAGGCAACAAGGACAAGACAGATTTGCAAATCATCCTAGAAATGATCAGAGATCTGATGACAGAGGTAAAGGACCCATGGGAGCTAGACAACCCCAAGCTAGGGAAAATAGAGTAGTGCTTGATCCTCTAAATGCCAGAGTTGTTGTTGTTGAAGAGACAAATCAAATTGATTGGTGTGACAAATGTTTCTTACCCCACCCACCATGTGAAGTAGATCAAAAAGTTGAAGAAGCTGATGATGATGATAACACTGATGATGATGCATGCATGGTGGACTTCTCTACAAGCTCACAACAAGGAGAAACTTCAACTGAAGTAATAAGTGCAAGAACTGCTGCAAGTTTTTGGGACTGCATTCACCGGGTACCTCTTCTTCCTCCCTCTCATACTTTAGAAATAGATATGGTACAAGATTTTGAACTTCCTAATAATGATTTTGAGTACCTAAGAGCTCTAATGATTAAGAAGTATGATGGAGGAATCCCATCAGAAGAGGATAGACAACTGTTAATGAATGTTTTTGTTGCCCAAGAAAAAGAGTATAACACAAGAAGTAAAGTTGTCAAAGGGGCAGGGCCTCAAGCCAAACCAAAAACCCCAGTTCTCACCAATGTCCCAAAAGAAACTCCAAAGAAAGATGCATCTAGAAAAGGCCTTGTTGTCTCAAGTAGAAACTGGTGTTCCCACCCATGCCCAAAATGTGAAAAATCTTGTGCCATCCGATGAGTTTGTCAATCTTTCTCCAAATTTTTCTTTGCCCAAATACATTCCTTATGAAATTCCCTAAGTCTTGAGTCAGATCAAGATTTTGTCCCAATTTTTGAACTTATTAGGATTCCTGAGCACAAGAAGAGGGATTTTGAGTATTTGGGATTAGAAGAAGAGAGGAGTGCCCAAGGCAGAAATATAAATAATGTAAACACTCCTCCTCCAACCATTGCAGACCTAGAAAAACCACCAGCATTGGAGGAGATAGGTGAACCACCTGAAGTTTACTTGGGAACATCTTTGGTTGAGTCTTAATTAAATGTTGATCCATTTTTTACAACACTGATTATTAAGGACAGACTGCTGCACAATTGTATGTTTGATTCCAGAGCATCATGCAATGTTATGCCTCTAGAAGTCATGAATGAATTGAACATTAAAGTGACAACAGCTTATGGCAAGTGTACTGCAATGGATTCTAGAGAGGTGCCTAGTTGTAGGGTGTGTAAAAGGTTTGGTGGTACAACTTGCATCTTATCCGGGTAAGAACTTGAAACTTGATGTTGTTATTGTTGATTACCTACCAAATGGGGCATGTTGTTATCAAGAAAGTGGGCTGCAAGTGTTGGTGGAAGTGTTCAGATGGATATGTCTTTTTCCACCATTCCAATTGAAGGCAGCCTTGTAAAGTTGTATGGAGAGAAGAAGATGTTGCACCTCATTGAAGATCCCAATAATGCTTCTTATGAAGTGTTGTATGTTGATGTAGATGCAGATAAATTTTTGGGTTTGCTGATGGAAAAGAGCATAAGATTGATCAATGTAAATGTCTTGAACAAGTAGGTTTACCTTGGACCTTGTTATTCGATGGAGCTTGTTCCAAGTTTGGAAATGGTGCTGGCATTGTTCTGATTTCTCCAGGCCAAGAAGAGTTTTTTTCTTTCAAACTCAACTTTGAATGCACTAAAAACATTGCTGAATATGAAGCATTATTATTAGGCTTGAGAATTGCATGGAAATATGGTATAAAGGATATCATTGTCAAAGGGGATTCAGAACTGATTGTCAAGAAATTAGAAAATTGTATGCTACTAAAAATCAGAGAATGAAACAATACAAACATGTAATTTGGGATTTGATTGAAATGTTTGACTCTTTTAATATTGTGCACCATGATAGAAAGTTTAATGTTGTTGTAGACAAGTTAGCAGTGCTAGGATCCATATTTGGGAATTGTACAGTGTCTCCATTTTGTGAGTATGATGTTGAAATACTAACAAGGCCAGCTTTCCCTGACAATGTTAAAAATTGGCAAGTGTTTGATGATGATGCCCAGATGAAATGGTTTCTACAAAACCAAGGCGAGTTTGCTGAACAAAATATATATTGGGAACCAATGGTGTGTGTTGCTGAAGGAAAGGAAACTTTATTTGGCAAAGACATCATCTAGATGAAGACAAACATGATTCCCAGAGGTTTGGTGACACTTGAATTAAGCTTTGATAATGTTGATTGCATTATTAAAAGAAGTATGTCAGTTTCAAGAGATGTGGAAGAGCACGACCTGGGCACAAAGGAAAAACCACGTAAAATCTGGTTAGGAAGCAATCTCAGCAAGGAAGAGAAGTAGTCCTATGTTCAATTGTTGAAGAAATATCAAGACTTCCTAGCTTGGTCTTACTCTGAGTTGAAGGCATACAGGGAAGATTTGTTCCAACATGAAATTCCTCTTGAATCTAATGCCAAGCCTTTCAGGAAAAAATAGAGGCCCATCAATCCGCTCCTTTCTTTGAAGATGCAAGAAGAACTGAAGAAGTTGAGGGATGGAGGGATCATTCAGCCCACAAGGTACTCATCTTGGGTTGCAAACCTAGTGCCTGTCAGAAAAAAATAATGGTGATATAAGGTTATGTGTAGACTTCAGGAACCTGAATAAAGCATCATTGAAAGATAATTACCCTCTGCCAAACATGGAGAATATGCTACAATTGGTAACTGGTTCTGAATTTTTATCCACTCTGGATGGTTTCTTTGGCTATAATCAAGTTGTTGTGAAGGAGTCAGAAAGAATAAAGACTACCTTTACCACTCCTTGGGGAACTTATGTCTATGTCAGGATGCCTTTTGGCTTAATGAATGTTGGAGCAACTTTCCAAAGAGAAATGGATGTAGCATTTTCTAGTTATATTAATGACTTCATTGTTGTTTATCAAGATGATGTAACTATGTTTTCCAAAAAAATAAATGATCACTTGCAACACTTGGAGAGAATGTTGTTAAGGTGTAGAGAGTATGGCATATCATTGAATCCCAAGAAGTTCCATTTTGGAGTGCAAAAGGCAAAGCTGCTTGGTCACATTGTATCAAAGGAAGGGGTCATGATTGATCATGAGAGAGTGGAAGCCATCAACAAGGTTCCAATTCTGAGAACTAAGAAGGGAGTTCAATCCTTCTTTGGAAAAATAAACTTTATCAGAAGATTTGTGTCTAACTTTGCTGAGCTGACTATCCCCATTACTAGTATGCTAAAAAGGACCAAGTTATCAAATGGGAAGAAGCTTCCATTCAAGCTTTCAATGGGATCAAAGAAGCACTAAAGCATGCCCCTATTTTGGCAGCTCCAAATTACAAGAAGCCTTTTCAAATGTTTTCTTTTGCTTCAGAAAACACCATTGCATCTGTTTTGTTGCAGAAGGATGATGAAGGGGCTGAGAGACCAATTGCCTTTTTTAGTAAGGCATTGCAAGGAGTTGAGTTGAAGTACACCATCATGGAGAAGAAAGCATTTTCCTTGGTGAAAGTAACAAAGTTTTTCAGACATTACATATTGAGCTCTAAAGTTGTTTCTTATGTTCCCCACACCATGGTGAAAGATATCTTATCAGATATGGAGGTCTCAAGAAAAATATGCAGATGGGTAAACAAGTTGCAGGAATATGACATGGATATCCAAACCATGAAATTGATAAAGAGGTTTGGGCCTAGCTAAGCTTATGGCTAAGAGCAACTTGCAAACTATTGAGGTAAATGAAGTAGAAGGAGAAAGGGTGGATGTACATTGAAAAGTTGGTAAGATATGAATGGTACAAAGATATAATATTTTATCTCAGACATCTATGTTGCCCTGAAAATTTGAGTAAAAATCAGAAAAGAGCTCTTAAGTTAGCCTCTTAAAAATATATCATTACTGATTTTGGGTTAGCTTGGAAGAACTCGGAGGGAGTTCTCTTAAGATGCATTGACGAGGATGAAGCCCCAAAGGTAATTGATGATCTCCATGGAGGAGTTTGTGGGGGAAATTTTGCTGGAAGAGTTACAACACATAAAATATTGAGGGATGGTTATTGGTGGCCAACTCTCTTCAAGGATAAAACTCTATTGGTCAGGAAATGTGAAAGTTGCCAACGCATTTTTTCTGGAAGAATGAAATATTCAGGATCCCTTAATTTGTAGCATGTGTAAGTTGAAACCCCATTTAAGCAATGGGGAATGTATTTCATGGGAAAATTTTCTGATCCTTCCAGTGCTGGACATAAATGGATTCTTGTAGCCACTGATTATGTCACTAAGTGGGTGGAAGCAATCCCCACCAAGAAGGAAACACACCAATTTATCATGGAATTCATGCTGAATCAAATCATATGAAGATTCAGAGTGCCAATTAAAATTGTTGCTGATAATTCCATGAGTTTCAGAGCCAAACCTTTGGTGGCAATGTGCAAAGAGTATGGAATCAATTTGACATATGCTTCTAACTACAATCCCCAAGGAAATGGACAAGATGAGTCCAACAATAAAAACTTGTTGAAGATCATTAGAAGAACCTTGGAGCTGAACAAAAAGAAGTGGGGTGAGCAACTGAAGTTTGATGTTTGGGCTAACAAAATCACTGTCAAAAGAGATACTGGTAAAAGCCCATTTGAGTTGGTATATGGAACTCAAGCTTTGCTTGCCCCTTCATTTGCAATTGTCTTCATTTTAGTTTGTTCAACAAATTGAAGATCAAGAAGTTAGTCCATATGATGTTCGAATCAATCAGATTATTGAGTTAGATGAAGAAAGAAGGGCATCCCATCAGCGGCATGTGAAGTTCAGAGAAAAGTTGAAGAATTTATTTGACAAGAAGGTGACTCCAAGAGCTTTCAGCATTGGGGATATTGTGCTATTATGGGATAGCAGGCATGAAGATAAGGGCAAGCATGGTAAATTTGATGCATTGTGGATGGGCCCTTATTCAATTGACATTCAAATTGGTGAAAATAACTTCTTCCTAAAAGACTAAAATGGGGAACTACTTGAATTTCCTGTTAATGGCAGGCATTTTACAACATTTTCTTCATTGATTTCTCAGAATCAAGGTATACTCCATTGTATAGTGTATATTTCTGTGTTTTCATTCTACTTTTGTTTTTTTGTTCATTCTGGTCCTTGGTGACCTGATTTTGTTGGTTTCTCAGTTCATTTTTTTGAGGGTGGTTTTGGTTTCTCTACTCTACAAGCTTATTCTTTGACTCCATTGTCCAATGGTCTGTTTTGGCACTTGGTATGCTATTTTTTCTTGTGGCACTCACAGGGAGTACCCATCCCTTGGTCAGATCTAATGTTGGTGCTCAATTTGGTCTCACCTCATTTGTCCTTAAAGTTATCCAGTTTGCGGGCTCTGTCATCTTCTCTATCTCCCTGTAGAAAACTTTTTCCTCCATTTGGTTGCCATGATCAGTCCCTTCCTTGGTCGAGGATCACTTAAAATTATAGAATTTGTTCTTCATTCCTTTGTCCATGTGAAAGAGTCTATAACTTGGGCGTAAACTCAATTTTTTTCCCTTCCTTACATTTTCCACAATAACGTTTTATTGTCCCTGCCTTTTTGTCCCAAGTATCTATGGAAACGTGATTGGATGTGGCTCAGAGGATCATATTTGGGCCTTTTATATACATTTCCAAACTCTATGTTAGTGAAGAAAAATTTATTTCCAGGTGCCAATGGTGATTTTCCTGCATTTTACAGTTTTATGGGTGTATTTTTCCCGGTCAAATTTACATCTCAGCATTACTAGAAATGTGGCTCTTTTTGGTTAGATGTGGCTCAGTGGGGCACTTTGAAAACTCTAAGTCTCGCTTTAACTCAAAAATTGTCCACGTGGAGGGCCAGTGCTCATATGAAAATTTGATTTTTGGTTTGGTCTTGGAGTTATGTCAGGGAGACATGTGGAGGTTCTCACCTTTCCCAGACTTAGACAAATTTTTCATGTAGCCGATATAGTTTTCTTAGACCATGGACATGTGGAGGGCTAGCGCTCATTTGAGGATCTGCATCAGGGTCCCACCTTAACAAGTGCGATAGAGAGACATGTGGAGGCTTTCATCGGCTCCGCTCTATACTTAAAATTTTCAAAGTGAATTTTAAAAGGCCTGGGACACATGGGAGGGACTATGCCTATTTGGGGACTGACACCTAAATTTTATTTTGAAGAAGCACCAGGAGGGCACTTGGAGGATTCCACTCACTTCTTCCCTTTTCTTGGACTTTTCAATGGCCTAAAGAAAACTGTCTCAGACCCTAGACACTTCGCACCTTCCACGGATCCTTTAAATTTCTTAACAGCTCTTCCGGAATGAGACACGTGGTGAGCCCGTGCTTGTTTGGGGTCTCAAATTTTGGGGACCATCTCAAAGTGCAGCATTGAGACACGTGGATGCTTCCACTATCTCCTTTTTTACTGAGACTTTTCAAAGGCCAAAAGGCCTTTTTCTTGGGCCCAGGACATGTGAAAGGCTTGTTCTTGTTTGGAAACTTTCTCCTATACTTCTCCCTTGTAGTTAGGCCAAGGAAACATGTGGATGGTTATAAAATAAAGTGGAGAAGGTGCATAATCAATAGTTATTGTGTATTGTGTCTATTTTTTGCCAGTTTTTCTCTAAGAGTTTTAGAGATGTGAATAGGCACTATTTTTCATCATTTTTTGATGAAATTACTTGTCATCTCTATCTATAAAGTGCCATTGAATGGATTCAGAGCTTAATTTGTGAGTCCAAGGATTGTTAGGGTAGATATTTTGAAGTTGGAATTGCTGAGGCACTTACAAAAATGGGAATTACTAGAGAAGCTTAAGGCAGGACTGTTATCCCGTAAAATTGACAAGGGCAATTTTACCGATAACCATACCGAAAATTTTGTCTTGATCCCTCGATAGGGATCCCTCGCGTTCGAAACGTTTTAAAATCCCTTCCCGGGAAATTCAGTTTTTGAACTTAGTCTTTTTTGAGCCTTTTTGGCTGGGCGCATGGTTTTGCCTTGCAACATCAATTTTTGATGCGCCTCCTTAAAAGCCTTTGGCGCATGGTTTTCCATGTTAGCACGACTTTCGGTGCGCCAAAGGATGTTGAGTGAGTTTTTGGTGCGCCAAAGGGCGCACGTAATATCTTTGTTACATCAAGTTTTAGCGCGCCAAAGGGCGCATATAAACTCGTGTCAACAACGCATTTGATGCGCCAAAGGCGCGCTCATCTTCCTGTTGTCAATTCCTTCCATGCGCCAAAGGGCGCACGCTTTCCCCTGTCGACAGCCGTTTCCATGCGCCATTTGAAAAAGTTGGTGGCGCATTAATGACAAATTTTTCTATAAATATAAGTGCCCGCCAATGTCATTTTCATTCCATTTTGACAAGCACGTGATCGCTCTGGATTTGTCAGCTCTGCTCTGTCATTATCTCGCCCTGTGGACCCGCTTTCCGATTTTAGCATATATTTAAGGTAAGAGGTCCATCCTCTTTTTCATTTTTGTGCTTTCGTGTTTTGGTCTGTGTTTGGTCTGCTGGTCTGTGTTTAAAAGAGTATGTTTAGGTGTTTCCCCCTGAGCTTTTCCATTGTTTTCTTCTCTCCTCTTCTTCCCTTTTTCCAGATCTGCTGGTAAAGGGAGCTTTCTTGAATGGCTTGGCCTGATTAAACCTTTTATAAAACCTTACTTGCCCAAGCACTATTTAAGTGGAGGAATTGAGTAAGAATGATTTGAGACAGTCGCGCCCCTCGGCGCACTTACCCGCCATGCAACATGCTCAAGACCCGCGCCAAGGGCGCACCCTGCCATCCTGCTGCATTTTGAATTCATGCGCCCTCGAAGCGCGCCCCTTTTACATGCTGCAAGTTTAAATCCCGCGTTTCCATAAAAACCTTTGGCGCACCCTTTGTCCCTGCTACACGATGTTTTCATGCGCCAAAGGGCGCACCTAGCCTTCATGTAACGCAAACCTTAAAAGGCGCGTGTAAAGCCTCCAAGGCGCGGGCGCACCTCCCGTTGCAAGTACATGATGTTGTGTAGACCCTCCATGCGCCGCGCCATATACCTTTGGCGCGCCTTTTTTCCATGTTGCACAATCTGCCCATGCGCCAAAGGGCGCACCAAATCTCAATGTAACATGCATCTCCTGTGCGCCCTTCTATAAAATGCAGTCTGCTTCATCCATGCGCCATGCGCCTTTGGCGCCAACTTAACCTCTGTTGCACCCTTTTCCTGTGCGCCTTGACTATTCAGCCTGTTATATACATTTTTCATGCGCCCTGCGCCCCGAATCTTAAAAGTTCTAACTCTTTCTTCTGCTAGTATTCCAATGGAAGATCAAATGACTAATTCAAGCTTCTTGGATTGGGTTTCGCTCCTTCTACGTGCAGATCATCAGATAAGCCTTGAAGAACACATGTCTACGTCAAGCAAGAGACCCACCAAACCAAGAGGGAAGGCAAAGCTAACAGAAGAAGAAATGAAATACAAATACCAAAGGGTCAGAATGCCCGAATCACAGGCAGAATGTAATATGGATGTCAGGGACTCTGAATTGGGTCACATTGACATGGAAGAATTCTGGGTAAGAACTCAAAAAGTAACAAGAAGTCCATGGATGGACAAGCTAATAGGCAGCGCCCTGCACTTCGCCGGTGGGATTCCTGTCAGTGCTGTTAATAACGAGTTTATGATGGTTGTTGCACAGTCCTTCAACAAAGACACAAGATGTGTCGAGAATAGCAAGGGCGAGGTAGTTATAAACCTTACTGCCCGTCGCTTTGAGTTAATGCTTGGCATCCCTCATCACCGGAACTACGTAGCTGTTAGCCAACAAGAATGCATCCAGGCCTGGGAAGACAACGAAGGCCAGTGCATGCAGTTAATGAATGAGGTCTACCTAAAGAATAAGAAGGTAGTGACCCGGTGGCCTCAAACTATCCACCGGAGTGATTTCTCAGAGGAACTCAGTGATACAATCACCTTCCTAAGCAGAGTCTTCGGTCTTTCAGATGCTCACTACTTCCATAAGTGGATGCTGCGGTACCTGGAAACAATGAATAAGAATCTGCCCGATCAGCGTTTCTGCTGGGGGGAGATAATAAGCAGCACAATATCCGAGCAACTGCAACAGTTCGCTACGACAGGAGTATTCCACATGAACTCCTACGTCGTCTATGCTGCCGCAGCTGAAAGAGATTATCCAGGGCTGCACCGAAGTGGAACTTGGCCTCAGGCCAAAATATATGAATATTATCAAGAGCTGAGGCTGGAGAACAACATCCAACACTTCGCTAAGATCAATGATGTTTTCTTCTACCATATCATGTGCATGCTGCGCCCGAACTTAGCTCATGGCCGCACGACCAAGAACATAGTGACAGCCGTGGAGAAGTGGGGGGCCTTGTTCACCCAGTTTCCCACGTTCACCTATCTGAGGGCGGTCAACTTTTTGGGCGAACCAACCAGGTTGCCAAGGTATGCTGGACCAAAGCTGATTTTGTTGGAACTATCAAGACAGCTCGTCACATACCATGAAAAGTGCCTCAAGAGAAAGAAGGGCGGAACTCCTTTCCCCCTAACAGTGGGCCGTTACACATGCTCCAGCTATCACAAGGCGAAGGAGATGTTTGCTGAGCTAGAATTGCTCAACCTAAAGCATGATTTCCCAGCAAGGCCTACATTCGACCCAAGGGGCTGCTTGCCAAGGGCTAAGCTTGATCCGATCCATGTCCCTCAAATTGAGGACATTTACATCGACGTCATCCATGAGGTAGAACTCAGAAGAAAGGATCACTCTCGCTTGGCATTAACGGAAATCAGCCATTACGGAGTAGCCATTGTCCCAAAAGGCTTCCAAACCACGGAAGACGAAGTAGACAAAGTGTATAATGACACAGAAGGGGATGATTGGCCCTTCCCGGACATTGACAGAAGCAAGGCTCCTCAGACAATTGAGGAGAGAGTTAAAGAGACTATGCGGAGGACAGAGCGTTGGTGCCGCATGAATGGGTTAATCTACCTCGGTGTAGATTTTACAACTTCTCCTTTAGGTAATGCACCTCCAAGGTCAAAGAAGCAGCTAAAAGGCAAAGCTGCGGAAGGTGAGCCTAGCATCATTCAGGAGGAAGCCCCTGAAAGTCCTCTTCCTTCAGAGCCTGAACAAGTAATAACTCTGGATTCGCCAGAGAAAGAAGCAGCGGAGGATAGTCCTATACGCCCATCCACCCAGGATGTTGGCACTGCTACAACTTCACAGGTCCCTTCTGTCCCTTCTTCTTCTCTTCCTTCCCCTCCTCGAGTGGCTTCGGCGACCACCCCTTTGGTCGCATCCTCTGCCCCTCCTTCTACTCTTTCCCCCGCCTCTCCGTCTATTTTCTCCTCCCTCGCTGATTTGTCTTCTTCCATTTCTTCCCTCCTCTCCGAGCTCCCTTCCCTTCCTATCTCTTCTGCTGTTGCGGTTTCCCTTCCTCCCGTGGGCATGTCTTCGGCTATTCTTTCAATGCCGCCGCCGCGTGTCTCCACGTTCTTCCCCTCTTCTACCGTTGCTGCCTCCCCCTCTGTCTCTGGTCCTTCTTCTATAGGACCAGCTTGGATCTCTCAACAGCTGAGCCAACCAAAGAGGAAAGTCCCCATCGCTCCGATGGACTTTTCAGTCATTCCGGCTAAAGGAGCAAAGAAGCACAAGCCGGTTACACGCTTCTCCAAGAGCGCTGCAGGTGAGAGGATTATGGAAATAGCCTACCCCGATCCCACCAAAGAGAAAGAAGATCTGTCTCCGGCAGATTTCACAGTGACCCAAGTAACAATGGGGACATCCTCAGAAAGTCTCCAGGGAGAAGCTCTTTCCGCAGTTGATGCACTCTGCGAAAAGCTTCGAGAAACAAAGGAAGAAAAGAGGCTACTGAAGGAGCAGAATAAATACCTGCTTCAAGCCTTACAGAAGATGGGAAATGCACCTCCCACAACTGCCGCCGAGACTCCTGAGCTTCTCAGTCAGGAGAAGATCAATGAATATTCAAAGATCGGCGAGCAGGGCATGGCTGTTTCTGCTTGGAGGAGCCAGATCCTCAAAGATAGTGAAAAGGTGATCGCCGAATATATCAGTTTATACCTGAATATCGAAAAGGCGAATAAGGAACTCCAAGCACTAGCAAGTCCAGTATCAGAAGAATTAGAACATGCTAGACTCCAACACGAGGCCTTCCAACAAATGTTCGACTGTTCAGTCGAAGATTTGGTCAAGTTCGGAGTATTCGGTCATCCAAGGACCCTCAACAAGACCATGTCCACTCTGGACTATCGGATAGATCAGCTCGAATTCGTGTTAGAAAAGATAGACAAGGTGAAGGAAGAGGCCCTGGATGCGATCTATCAAATGGAGAAGATTGTTCTATCTATATCTCCAGGGTTGCTCACTCCTTCCCTCACCTTGAGATCAGCTGATGATACTATCCGGATTTTCAAGGAGATAGCTACTCAAGGGACAGGGCCAGAGGTCACGTTCGACATCGAATCCATCAACAACCTACTGGCCTGTAGAGACTTCATCGGGTCCCTAATCGAGGCGGGTAAAGACTATTCCAAGATCCCAGAAAAACTCATAGATGAACGGGAAACTTGCGAAGCAATCAGCGAACGGCACAAGGATCCATCACAGGATCAATTTGGGCCGATGATTAGCAAGTTTGTGGAATACCGCGCTCAGTTCCATATATCATCACCTGAGCAGCATCAGAAACAGGCGACCCCTTTTCGGCCGCAGGATGATGATGATGAATAGCTTCCTCTTCTTCTTCTTCTTCTTCTTCTCCTCTCTATTCTCCGACTTTCTTTTCGTAGTATCTGAAGTAAGTTGGCACAAATGATGACATCATCCATGTTGCATCATGGGATGATGTCATCCATCCAAGTTGTCAAAGTCAACATGACTTTTGGATATTTTGTAAATATCTTGTAAATAAGTGGTTGGCTCCATTTTGCCTTCTCTCTCTCTCTCTCATCTTCTATAAATACAAGAATACTTGTTGTATTCAAGGTGAACATTTTTCAGATAGAAATAGAAGTGAGGAGAGAAATACTTTGAGCTTTCTTGTAACAGAAAAGAACCATAATACAATTATTCAGACTTTGTGCTCAATAGCTGTGTTATACATTAGATCTTTCTTACGTTAGATCTGTATGTGTTTAATCTGTTGGATTCATATCTACTTTTCCGTCATTTGTTTATCAGTATTGCTTTGTTTATTTATGCAAGTAGGTTTGGCTCTGTTTACTACCAAACTAAAAACATAAATCTTCTGACCCTTCTGCTTTGGAATTCATTTCTTTTCTCCCTTCGGATCTGTTCTTTCTCTTCTCCCTCTTTTATTCCTTTCTTTTCGCAGCCTGGAACACTCTACTGGGATGAGATCCCAACCCCCGAAGGCAGAATCTGTGAGACTTGCATAGGTTCCTGCTAGTAGAAATAGCAATAAACCAGTTTCGCTTTGCTGTCTCAAAGAGGGGCTAAGCCCTGCAACACTGTTGGCTCGTCTATCCATAGATCTGCCCAGGCGACAGATTTTCGGACCAACAGTTTTTGGCGACTCTACTGGGGAACGAACAGATCTGTCAGATCTATGCTAGTAGAAAGATAAAAAATCAGGAAAAATCAGCAGGTTGCTGCCAGTTTGCAAATCTAAAACTTTTTGTTAGAAATCCTAAAAATTTGCAAAAGTGCTCAAATTGAAAATTTTTCTTCTGAGAGTCATAGATCGGGCCTAGTTACGGATCTTTAGTTCGCTGATTTTTATCAAAATCATTATTTTTTCCGTAGATCTGGATTTTTAACTATTTTCCAAAAAGTTTGAAACTCTCTGAAAAAGTAAAAATCAGATCTGAAAATCAGCTTACTATCTTCCCTGCCATCTTATCCTCGCTGTTATTTGTCATTAACCGCAATCGGTTTTTCGAAGAGGATAGTTTTTAAATATCCAGAAAAGTGCATGCTGCTGGTTTTTGACAGAAAAACCAGAAAATCAGCAAGTACACCCAAAAATAAAGTTTAAATCTGCGCTGTAATATTGCAGATCTGAAAGGTACACTGGCGAGTGAACCTTTTACGCGCAGCAGAAGAGCCCGTGGAGAAGCTGATCCTACTTTCGATCTGCTTCAGACGCACAATTTCAGCGTAACGCCGGCACGTTTTTCAGCGCTAAGCTCGGCTAGCCGGTCATCCAGGAGTGTCTCGCCTTCACGAAGAAAAAGTCTTTTGTAAGGAGCGTCCACATCCCTTTGTAGTGCCTTGCTACTCAGCGGAACTACACTTCCAGCTCGTGTTCTCTTTCCGGCTTTTCAGATGGCGGTACCATGGGGAAACGCTATGGGTCCGTTGGCTTTACCACATCCAGTTCACGCGCTCCCTCACGGAAACCGAAAGAATTTTCCTAAATTTGACGGGAGCGGAAATCAAAGCACGGATTCCCACATATCTGCTTTCATTATGTCATGCAGTATTTTGGACGTGACTCACGAAGATGTATCGGTCCGCCTTTTTCTGGAAACCCTACAAGGGCCTGCAGCTGAATGGTTTCAGCATTTGCCGGCCGGATCTATCACTAGTTGGGCAACTTTACGGGATGCTTTTGAAGACAGATACAAGCCTTCAGAAGATGCATTTGCATTGCTATCACGGATCACGCACCTGAAGAAGGAAGCCAATGAGACCATGCGTGATTTCGTCGCCCGGTTCAATGCGTTGATCAACCGCGTCCCTACTACCATGCTTCCAACGCCGGAGAATCAGAAGTGTTTCTTCGTGAACGCCATGAGCTCAAAAGTCAGCTTCTTGCTCCTTCAAGAGCGAGTAGCTACTCTACCTCTTGCTCAGGCTGCTGCCATCCGGATAGAAGACAATTTAATAATATCTGGCGAGTTGAAAAAGGAATCATCCAAGTCCAAATCTTCGGATCCCTCGCCTACCACTTCATCTGATCCGGCATTCCAAAAGATGGCGAATGACCTACTTGCACTAAAAAAGCAGCTGGCTCAAGCCTCTCCCAGTTCCTCGTATCGGGATATCCCGCGGAGGAATTTTGTTCCTAACAATGCTTCACAAAGGCCGCGCTTGCCTGCAGCTGCTCCACGGTTGGCGCTTGAGGCCCCTCCGGTCAATGCTCTGGCCGAAATTGAAGAAGAAGAGCAGTACTATGAAGAACTTTCGCCTCAAGGCGAAGATGATCAAGATGTCGGTGAACCGACTGGCGACTCTACTATTGGATACATGGAATTTGACAAGGATGAATCTGATGAAGAAGAGAGTACTCAGGGCTATGCAAGCGGACAATCCTACGTTGTTTTTACCCGCTCGCAAGGAAAGGAAGCAGAGGTTGCTGCCCACGTGCAGAAGGAGAAGGTCGTATCAAACGTACCTCCCACCATTGCTAGAAGAGGTAATCCTCTTCCTACTCAATTCCCTGCTAAGTCTTTTGCAAAAAAGTCTTTTCCGCCCATCTCTCCTCTGAATCAGCCTCCTCATATTCCTATCAAGATCAGTAACCCTGTTCCGCAATCGCGAAGTGAAGGACTCATTCCTTTACCAACGCAACCCTTGGCCGCATTCGATATAATAGATCATGCAAAAAAGACCAAGATTCAGATGTCTGAAGCTGAGTATCTTCAGTCAAACCCCGAACAGCTTGTAAGATTGACTAAGTATATCCAAAGTCAAGCTGTTATATCTAATCAGGCTTCCCCTAAAGGAATCCTTTCCACTCCTCCTGAATCCCACATAAATGTTGCCTCAACGTCTGCATCAGGCAAGATAGAACCTTTCTATCTCTCCCTCCTAATCAATGGCCATAAGTTGAGCAACTGTATAATTGATTCCGGAGCTTCCGATAACGTCATGCCGGTGAAAGTCGCCCATGCTTTGGGCCTCACTCTTACCAAACCATTCGGCAGATGCTATTCATTGGAGACTAAGCAAGTGCCATTGATTGGTCAAATCAAAGACGCACAATTTGCGTTTGCGGCCTTTCCCGAAAAGAGGGTAAAAATGACCGTTCTTGTCGCTGACATTCCGGCAGCCTATGGAATTCTGCTAGGAAGGAGTTTCTGCAGCGAAGTTGGTGGAGAAATTCACATGGACTGGTCTAAAGCTAGAATTCCAGTCAAAGGCGTAATGCAAACTTTGGAGCCGGAATCCCAAAAGAAATACTTGGTCACTAGCTCTGAAGACCCCAAAGCCCAAATCCTTTTTGAATCATCAGGGATGGGAAACTACTTTTTGTCTACCGAGACGGGTACAAAGGGTGTTTTTGTTCAAGAAAAGGATCTGAATGAAGTCTGGACCCTGCAGTTTGATGGCAGTTGCGTGACTAGCGGATGTGGCGCTGGAGTTGTACTGATATCTCCCAAAGAGGAGGTAATTCCTCTTTCTTTCAAATTGCAGTTTTTCAACACTAACAATACTGCCGAGTATGAATCTCTGTTACTCGGTATGCAAGCTGCAAAGGAAAGAGGAATTAAAAATCTAAAAGTTCAAGGCGATGCCGAACTGGTTGTAAATCAGGTCAAAAGGATTTACCAAGTAAAAAATGAAAGGCTCAGGCACTACCGTAATGCAGTGTGGGACAGCATCGAAGAGTTCGATGCCTTTTCAATAGAGGCAATTCCAAGAGCTCAAAATGATATGGCTGATTCGTTGGCTGTTTCAGCATCTCTCATGCTCCCGCACCCGGGTTTGAAAACGGACAAATACACCATTGAAGTGGTTTTCCGCCCGAGCGTGCCAGACAACTCTCAGCATTGGCAGGTATTCAATAATGATAATCACCTCATTGCCTTTCTAGAAAAATCAGAAAATTTTGATGAGTTGTATTTTGAAGGATCCACCTCTCCATGCCGTGAATCAATCAACAGTCAAAACCACGAAACAAAAGGGAACGATGGCATATGTCAACTCAAAGGAAATAAAATTCCGAAGGGCCTGGTTTCTCTGGAGCGCCTGTTTGACAGGCATGACCGTTTTATAAAAAAGAAGAAGCAAAATGATCCTGATTCGTCCCCAGAGACGGAATCAGTCAATATAGGTTCTGAGGCACATCCGCAATTCGTAAACATAGGGAAATGTTGCACGCCAGAAGAAAAGCGGAAATTTGTCAAGTTGCTGAAAAGATATATGGATGTATTGGCATGGTCTTATGCCGATTTAAAGTCCTTCAAGCCAAAGGACGTTCAGCATAATATACCGCTGAAAGAAGATGCCAAAGCCTTCCGTCAGAAGCAAAGGCACTATAATCCCAAGATTTCGGGCACCATTCAGGCCGAAATTCAGAAGATGCTGGATGCGAGAATCATCTTCCCTATCCATCACAGCACTTGGGTGGCGAATATTGTGCCAGTACGCAAGAAAAACGGTGAAATACGCATCTGCGTAGACTTCCGAAACTTGAATCAAGCTTCGCTGAAAGACAACTACCCTCTTCCCATAATGGATCAAGTTCTGCAAGCAGTAACTGGATCAGAAATGCTGTCTATGCTTGATGGTTTTTCAGGCTATAATCAGATTGAAGTCTCGCCTGAAGATCAATTCAAAACAGCATTCACTACTCCCTGGGGTACATTCGCCTACAGCAGGATGCCTTTCGGCCTAACTAATGCAGGTGCTACTTTTCAACGGGCCATGGATTTCGCATTCAAAGGCATGATGGGAAAAGTCATTGTAGTTTATCTAGATGACTTAACTGTGTTCTCTAAACAGCGAAGTGATCATTGTGATCACTTGGAGCAAGTATTGGCCAGATGCCGAGAACATGGAATTTCCCTAAATCCCAAAAAGTCTGTTTTTGGGGTTACGGAAGGGAAATTGCTAGGCCATGTGGTTAGCAAAGAAGGAACCAAGATCGATGCCGAAAGAGTTAAGGCTATCCAAAGCCTTACTCTACCTACAAGCTAGAATGGTGTTCATTCTTTCTTCGGGAAGGTGAACTTTCTTAGGCGTTTTGTTCCTGATTTTGCTGAGAAGACCCGCCACATACTGAACATGATGAAAGGGTCACCCACTTTCAGATGGAGTGAAGAAGGGAAAAGATCATTTGAGGAAATAAAAACTTCTGTTGCTCATGCACCGGTCCTGGTATGTCCGGATTTCTCCAAAGACTTCATTATGTATAGCTACGCATCGGAACATACTGTGTCTGCAATCCTAATGCAAAAGAACTCGGAGGATATTGAATCTCCAATCGCATTCATGAGTTCTCCTCTTAAGCCTCACGAACTGAAAATGACTCAGCTGGAAAAGCATGCCTTTGCCGTTGTCAAAGCGGTGAAGAATTTCAGGTATTACATTCTGAACTCACATACGGTGGTGCTGGTTCCCGACACCGCAGTGAAATCAATTCTAACTCAGCAGGAGTTAGGAAGTTTGAGGGGAAATTGGATCGCAAAGGTCCAGGAATATGACCTGGATATTAAGCCCACCAAGCTGGTGAGGGGCAAGGGCCTGTGTCAGCTAATGGCTGAAAATGAAGATTCAGAGAACCCTAAAGGGAAAGAGGGTTGTACCAATGAAGAACAAACCCCTCTGGAAAGGCCTGTTTCTCTGCCTCTGGTTTTATTTGTGGCAACTAGTGACGAATGGTACTCCGACATCGCTTTCTTCCTTACCTACGGCGAATGCCCAGCACACCTGACTACAAAGGAGAAGCGTACTGTAAAGCTCAGGGCAGCTAAATATGTCATCTGGGATGAAGGTTTATACAAGCGCGGGATAGACGGTGTTTTCCTGCGATGTGTTGACAAGCCCCAGCAAGTAAAACTGCTGGAAAGTTTTCACAATTCAGCCTGTGGAGGCCATTTTTCTTCTTCCGTGACAGCACACAAAATCATCCGAGCCAGGTATTATTGGCCAACGCTCTTTCAAGATGCGGCTACCTGGGTGGCAAAGTGTGAACCCTGTCAACAATTCGTCGGCAAGCCCAAGTTGGCTGCCCTTCCCCTAAGGCCGGTCATTATCAATGAACCATTCAGGCAATGGGGAATTGATTTTATTGGTGCACTCAATCCTCAATCGAGTGCTGGACATAGCTATGTCCTCACAGCAACAGATTACTTCACTAAATGGGTGGAGGCCATACCTGTCAAGCATGCCACTTCTGAGGTGGTTTGCAGTTTTATCAAAGAAAATATCATTGTCAGGTTTGGCATTCCAAACAAAATCGTTGCTGATAATGCTTCTAATTTCTCCTCCCGAGAAGTTATTAGTTTTTGCTATGAATACGGAATAACTTTAGCACATGCCTCGGATTATTACCCTCAGGGAAATGGTCAGGCAGAATCCAGTAATAAGAACTTGGTGACCATCATACGGAAATTAGTAGATGAGAATCAGCGGATGTGGCACAAGTCTTTGTACGACGCTTTGTGGGCGGACCGCATTACCCCCAAGAGATCTCTCGGCATGTCACCTTTTCAAGTGTTATATGGCACTGATGCCGAACTTCCCATTTCTGCGGAACTTCCTGCTCTAAACTTGGCACGAGCAATCGAAGATGAAACTTTTCAGAGTTCTCTAGAAAAGAGAATCATGTATCTAGTAGAACTTGAAGAAAAGAGAGTAAAGGTGGTCGATAGAATCACTGAACATCAGAATCAAGTAAAGAGGCTTTTTGATAAGAAAGCCAAGCAGAGAGATTTTCAAGTGGGAGATCTCGTCCTTCTTTGGGACAAGCGAAGAGAACCAAAGGGCATGCACGGAAAATTTGATTCCCTATGGAGAGGGCCCTTCAAAATCAAGCAACTCAATGGAGAGAATAGTTTCTATCTCTCATATCTGGATGGCGCTGAACTCCCGCTTCCCTTTAGCGGGCAACATCTCAAGATCTTCAGGAAGTAGAGCTTGCTCTCTTCTTTGTACAGTTTTCTTTTTGTTGTGTGTTTGCTTTTGTTGTGTGTTTGCTTTCGGTTTGTTGTGTGTTTTCTTTGTTCTCCCTCCAGTCCCCCTTGTTTTTGACTCCTTGCCCAATGGATAGGCACATGTGATCTGGGATTCTCTACCCCTGAGTTTACTCAAGGATAGTCCCCAGAAAGAGCCAGCTGTTATCCCGTAAAATTGACAAGGGCAATTTTACCGATAACCATACCAAAAATTTTGTCTTGATCCCTCGATAGGGATCCCTCGCGTTCGAAACGATTTAAAATTCCTTCTCGGGAAATTTAGCTTTCGAACTTAGTCTTTTTTGAGCCTTTTTGGTTGGGCGCATGGTTTTGCCTTGCAACATCAATTTTTGATGCGCCTCCTTAAAAGCCTTTGGCGCATGGTTTTCCATGTTAGCACGTCTTTCAGTGCGCCAAAGGATGTTGAGTGAGTTTTTGGTGCGCCAAAGGGCGCACGTAATATCTTTGTTACATCAAGTTTTAGCGCGCCAAAGGGCGCATATAAACTCGTGTCAACAACGCATTTGATGCGCCAAAGGCGCGCTCATCTTCCTGTTGTCAATTCCTTCCATGCGCCAAAGGGCGCACGCTTTCCCCTGTCGACAGCCGTTTCCATGCGCCATTTGAAAAAGTTGGTGGCGCATTAATGACAAATTTTTCTATAAATATAAGTGCCCGCCAATGTCATTTTCATTCCATTTTGACAAGCACGTGATCGCTCTGGATTTGTCAGCTCTGCTCTGTCATTATCTCGCCCTGTGGACCCGCTTTCCGATTTTAGCATATATTTAAGGTAAGAGGTCCATCCTCTTTTGTCATTTTTGTGCTTTCGTGTTTTGGTCTGTGTTTGGTCTGAGCTTGGTCTGTGTTTAAAAGAGTATGTTTAGGTGTTTCTCCCCTGAGCTTTTCCTGCTTTGTTTTTCTTCTCTCCTCTTCCTTCTCCCTCTTTCCAGATCTGCTGGAAAAGGGAGCTGTTCTTGAATTATCTTGGCCTGATTAAGATAAAACCTTTTATAAAGACCTTATTTGAGAGCACTATTTCAAAAAGGCGCACTGGCGCGCCTTGTAACAATGAAGACAGTCGCGCCCCTCGGCGCACTTACCCGCCATGCAACATGCTCAAAACCCGCGCCATGGCGCACCCTGCCATCCTGCTGCATTTTGAAATTCATGCGCCCCTCGAAGCGCGCCCCTTTTACATGCTGCAAGTTTAAAACCCGCGTTTCCATAAAAACCTTTGGCGCACCCTTTATCCATGCTGCATCGATGTTTCCATGCGCCAAAGGGCGCACCTAGCCTTCATGTAACGCAAACTTTATTCGCGCAAGTATAAAGCTAGATAAGGCGCGGGCGCATCCTCCATTGCAAGTAACATAATGTTGTGTAGACCCTTCATGCGCCGCGCCATATTCCTTTGGCGCATCATTTATTCCATGTTGCACAATCTTTCCCATGCGCCAAAGGGCGCACCAAAATCTCAATGTAACATGCATTTCCTGTGCGCCCTTCTATAAAATGCAGTCTGCTTCATCCATGCGCCATGCGCCTTTGGCGCCAACTTAACCTCTGTTGCATCCCTTTTCCTGTGCGCCTTGATCTATTCAGCCTGTTAGTATGCATTTTTCATGCGCCCTGCGCCCCGAATTTAAAAGTCTCTAATTCTTTCTTCTGCTAGCGTTCCAATGGAAAATCAAATGACTAATTCAAGCTTTCCTGGATTGGGTTTCGCTCCTTCTACATGCAGATCATCAGATAAGCCTTGAAGAACACATGTCTACGTCAAGCAAGAGACCCGCCAAACCAAGAGGAAAGGCTAAGCTGACAGAAGAAGAAATGAAGTATAAATACCAAAGGGTCAGAATGCCCGAATCACAGGCAGAATGTAATATGGATGTCAGGGACTCTGAATTGGGTCACATTGACATGGAAGAATTCTGGGTAAGAACTCAAAAAGTGACAAGAAGTCCATGGATGGACAAGCTAATAGGCAGTGCCCTGCACTTTGCCGGAGGAATCCCTGTCAGCGCTGTGAATAACGAGTTTATGATGGTTGTTGCACAATCCTTCAACAAAGACACGAGATGTGTCGAGAATAGCAAGGGCGAGGTAGTTATAAACCTTACTGCCCGTCGCTTTGAGTTAATGCTTGGCATCCCTCACCACCGGAACTACGTGGCTGTTAGCCAACAGGAATGCATCAAGGCCTGGGAAGACAACGAAGGCCAGTGCATGCAGTTAATGAATGAGGTCTACCTAAAGAATAAGAAGGTAGTGACCCGGTGGCCTCAAACTATCCACCGGAGTGATTTCTCAAAGGAACTCAGTGATACAATCACCTTCCTGAGCAGAGTCTTCGGTCTTTCAGATGCTCACTATTTCCATAAGTGGATGCTGCGGTACCTGGAAACAATGAATAAGAATCTGCCCGATCAGCGTTTCTGCTGGGGGGAGATAATAAGCAGCACAATATCCGAGCAACTGCAACAGTTCGCTACGACAGGAGTATTCCACATGAACTCCTACGTCGTCTATGCTGCCGCAGCTGAAAGAGATTATCCAGGGCTGCACCGAAGTGGAACTTGGCCTCAGGCCAAAATATATGAATACTATCAAGAGCTGAAGCTGGAGAACAGCATCCAACACTTCGCTAAGATCAATGATGTTTTCTTCTACCACATCATGTGCATGTTGCGCCCGAACTTAGCTCATGGCCGCACGACCAAGAACATAGTGACAGCCGTGGAGAAGTGGGGGGCCTTGTTCACCCAGTTTCCCACGTTCACCTATCTGAGGGCGGTCAACTTTTTGGGCGAACCAACCAGGTTGCCAAGGTATGCTGGACCAAAGCTGATTTTGTTGGAACTATCAAGACAGCTCGTCACATACCATGAAAAGTGCCTCAAGAGAAAGAAGGGCGGAACTCCTTTCCCCCTAACAGTGGGCCGTTACACATGCTCCAGCTATCACAAGGCGAAGGAGATGTTTGCTGAGCTAGAATTGCTCAACCTAAAGCATGATTTCCCAGCAAGGCCTACATTCGACCCAAGGGGCTGCTTGCCAAGGGCTAAGCTTGATCCGATCCATGTCCCTCAAATTGAGGACATTTACATCGACGTCATCCATGAGGTAGAACTCAGAAGAAAGGATCACTCTCGCTTGGCATTAATGGAAATCATCCATTACGGAGTAGCCATTGTCCCAAAAGGCTTCCAAACCACGGAAGACGAAGTAGACAAAGTGTATAATGACACAGAAGGGGATGATTGGCCCTTCCCGGACATTGACAGAAGCAAGGCTCCTCAGACAATTGAGGAGAGAGTTAAAGAGACTATGCGGAGGACAGAGCGTTGGTGCCGCATGAATGGGTTAATCTACCTCGGTGTAGATTTTACAACTTCTCCTTTAGGTAATGCACCTCCAAGGTCAAAGAAGCAGCTAAAAGGCAAAGCTGCGGAAGGTGAGCCTAGCACCATTCAGGAGGAAGCCCCTGAAAGTCCTCTTCCTTCAGAGCCTGAACAAGTAATAACTCTGGATTCGCCAGAGAAAGAAGCAGCGGAGGATAGTCCTATACGCCCATCCACTCAGGATGTTGGCACTGCTACAACTTCAGAGGTCCCTTCTGTCCCTTCTTCTTCTCTTCCTTCCCCTCCTCGAGTGACTCCAGCGACCACCCCTTTGGTCGCGTCCTCTGCCCCTCCTTCTACTCTTTCCCCCGCCTCTCCGTCTATTTTCTCCTCCCTCGCTGATTTGTCTTCTTCCATTTCTTCCCTCCTCTCCGAGCTCCCTTCCCTTCCTATCTCTTCTGCTGTTGCGGTTTCCCTTCCTCCCGTGGGCATGTCTTCGGCTATTCTTTCAATGCCGCCGCCACGTGTCTCCACGTTTTTCCCCTCTTCTACCGTCGCCGCCTCCCCCTCTGTCTCTGGTCCTTCTTCTATAGGACCAGCTTGGATCTCTCAACAGCTGAGCCAACCAAAGAGGAAAGTCCCCATCGCTCCGATGGACTTTTCAGTCATTCCGGCTAAAGGAGCAAAGAAGCACAAGCCGGTTACACGCTTCTCCAAGAGCGCTGCAGGTGAGAGGGTTATGGAAATAGCCTACCCCGATCCCACCAAAGAGAAAGAAGATCTGTCTCCGGCAGATTTCACAGTGACCCAAGTCACAATGGGGACATCCTCAGAAAGTCTCCAGGGAGAAGCTCTTTCCGCAGTTGATGCACTCTGCGAAAATCTTCGAGAAACAAAGGAAGAAAAGAGGCTACTGAAGGAGCAGAATAAATACCTGCTTCAAGCCTTACAGAAGATGGGAAATGCACCTCCCACAACTGCCGCCGAGACTCCTGAGCTTCTCAGTCAGGAGAAGATCAATGAATATTCAAAGATCGGCGAGCAGGGCATGGCTGTTTCTGCTTGGAGGAGCCAGATCCTCAAAGATAGTGAAAAGGTGATCGCCGAGTATATCAGTTTATACCTGAATATCGAGAAGGCGAATAAGGAACTCCAAGCATTAGCAAGTCCAGTATCAGAGGAATTAGAGCATGCTAGACTCCAACACGAGGCCTTCCAACAAATGTTCGACTGTTCAGTCGAAGATTTGGTCAAGTTCGGAGTATTTGGTCATCCAAGGACCCTCAACAAGACCATGTCCACTCTGGACTATCGGATAGATCAGCTCGAATTCGTGTTAGAAAAGATAGACAAGGTGAAGGAAGAGGCCCTGGATGCGATCTATCAAATGGAGAAGATTGTTCTATCTATATCTCCAGGGTTGCTCACTCCTTCCCTCACCTTGAGATCAGCTGATGATACTATCCGGATTTTCAAGGAGATAGCTACTCAAGGGACAGGGCCAGAAGTCACGTTCGACATCGAATCCATCAACAACCTACTGGCCTGTAGAGACTTCATCGGGTCCCTAATCGAGGCGGGTAAAGACTATTCCAAGATCCCAGAAAAACTCATAGATGAACGGGAAACTTGCGAAGCAATCAGTGAACGGCACAAGGATCCATCACAGGATCAATTTGGGCCGATGATTAGCAAGTTTGTGGAATACCGCGCTCAGTTCCATATATCATCACCTGAGCAGCATCAGAAACAGGCGACCCCTTTTCGGCCACAGGATGATGATGATGAATAGCTTCCTCTTCTTCTTCTTCTTCTTCTTCTCCTCTCTATTCTCCGACTTTCTTTTCGTAGTATCTGAAGTAAGTTGGCACAAATGATGACATCATCCATGTTGCATCATGGGATGATGTCATCCATCCAAGTTGTCAAAGTCAACATGACTTTTGGATATTTTGTAAATATCTTGTAAATAAGTGGTTGGCTCCATTTTGCCTTCTCTCTCTCTCATCTTCTATAAATACAAGGATACTTGTTGTATTCAAAGGGTGAACATTTTTTAGATAGAAATAGAAGTGAGGAGAGAAAGACTTTGAGCTTTCTTGTAACAGAAAAGAACAATAATACAATTATTCAGACTTTGTGCTCAATAGCTGTGTTATACATTAGATCTTTCTTACGTTAGATCTGTATGTGTTTAATCTGTTGGATTCATATCTACTTTTCCGTCATTTGTTTATCAGTATTGCTTTGTTTATTTATGCAAGTAGGTTTGGCTCTGTTTACTACCAAAATAAAAACATAAATCTGCTGACCTTTCTGCTTTGGAATTCATTTCTTTTCTCCCTTCGGATCTGTTCTTTCTCTTCTCCTCTCTTTTATTCCTTTCTTTTCGCAGCCTGGAATACTCTACTGGGATGAGATCCCAACCCCCGAAGGCAGAATCTGTGAGACTTGCATAGGTTCCTGCTAGTAGAAATAGCAATAAACCAGTTTCGCTTTGCTGTCTCAAAGAGGGGCTAAGCCCTGCAACACTGTTGGCTCGTCTATCCATAGATCTGCCCAGGCGACAGATTTTCGGACCAACAAGGACAGAGTTATAGAGGAAAGAAAGGGAAAAGAATGAAATGATGAAAGTTGTAGGTGAAAAAGATGAAAAAGGTGTTTCCTCGAGAGTGAAAAGGATTACTTGTCAGATCCAGTTGTGTAGAGACTCTGGAAAATGATTAAAAAGGGGATTTCTCGCATGAAAAAATCAGAATGATTAGAAGGATTGCCAAAAAGTTGTGGCATGGCATCCTAGTCATTATTCAAGGGCCCAAGAAATGTGATCAGTTCATAATTGGTCCACCTGGTAGCTTTCGGATGTGAATTTGTTAAACGTCACTATTTGAGGAAAATTGGTAACAAGCAAGAGTACCTCGAATATTCTTATTTTTGGGGGGGAAATTTGGGATAAGTGAGAAAGAAAAATGTATAAATGGAATGAGAATACTCTTGTAAAAATTGTACATACTATTTGCAACTATATCTTACAGTTACAAATATTTAATCCTATTAATAAGACTTACACATGTGCAAAAATCATGCATAGCAAACAAAGATTTTGTATAAGTTGTACACTTACCAACAGTGCCTACATGACAAAATTTTCACAATAAAAACATACTAACTACAACCCAAATATAGACATCCGATCATTGATCATGCCCACTGAATTGTACGTACTGTTGAAAGATGAAGTTTGTAAAACCATCAAAAAAAGAAAATTACACCAAGTATTTTAAACCTATCACCTGATTATTTTCTCTTCAGGATACTTCACGAACACCAAAGCAGATAAATAAATTTGGAATTATTCCTTTTTACAATTCAACAGGATTTCCAAAACTTCCTGGTTAGTTTTCATACCATTTTACAAATCAACTATGTAAACATAAAATTGATAAACTGTTTGCCCACCTTTTTCAACACATTTTCCTATTTAGGTGGTTGTTTTAACTCATTTTTCACCTGTGCCACTGAAGGGGTTATAATGGTTGGTTTTAAACTATCATCCTTTTTAAAAAATTAAATTTTTGTTTTGGATGTAGTTACCAACATTTGTCAATGACATGACCTGCCGTTTTACAGTGTTCACAATATCTTTGATCCATTTTTTAGGATCCATACTGTAAGAAATTTTACCTTGACTTCTTTTAGCCAAGCCTGGTTTAGGAGAATTAATTTTCCTAATATTTTCCAACATAGATTTATACTTCCTACACTTGGCCACACAGTGATTAGATAAACCACATAATGTGCATGAAACTATGCAAAATTTCTTCCATATTATAGCCAACCTTTTCCAGTGTAGATAATGGATCCCATTGTTTACCTTTCATTTTAGAGCCATGGTAAACAGAAGGTGGATGGATTTCTATACCTTTCTGTGGTGAATTTTAACCAGGTCCTCCTGCTAAGGATGAATCACCTGAAGCTAGTGGGGATGACACTTTGTTGTCAGAAGCTTGTCTTCTTCTAGTTGACTTGGAACTCTCTCCAATAACCTTTTCCCCTGTACTAGCATTGTTAGGCCTCAGAATATTGGCTAAGTTTAAGAAGGTGCTTGGGCACATGGGACCTATTTGAAGAAGGGCACGCAAGGTGAAGGTACGCAGGGTAGGGTTCTAGTAGGGTTAAGTAGAACACACAACGTGCACATGTAAGACAAGACGAGTTTTGGGACTTAGCCATATTTGGCATTCCAAGAAGCACATGAGAAAAGTGTGACCTATCTAGTATGTGGAGTGGATAAGGTGCCATCCTAGCAGTTGTATGGTCAAGAATGGAATATTCCATGCATGTGATGGAAGGATCGAGAAAGACATCATTACAAAGAGTGGAGAGCTTGGATCAAAGGAAGCATGCTCTATTGAAGGACCACGTGGAAACTTAGTAGCATATATGTTATCTCATGAAGGAATGTTAGTGGAGGCTAAGACTATTTATAGAGATGCTTGGGTAGAAGAGAAGAGACGTAGGGAGAGGGAGACAAACACCAAAAGCAATCTCATATAGCGTTGGATAGGTGAAGCTCTGTAGGAATAATGAAGGATCCTTTGCGTTGGGATTAGGAGAACTGTAGAAGTCATGGCATGATTAGAGGGATGATTATGTAACCAGTTTTGTAATAAGGAAGCATAGCTTAGGGTCCTGATGCATGACTCTGGTTTGAATTTTTATATTGGTCTATTATGGCCTTAATGAATGTAATGTGGTTATTGAACTTGTTAACATGAATATAAGGTTCTGTTCTAAATAGTATATGTTGTTTATAGGCATAAATCCTAGTGCATTTCCTTTTTTATGAATCATGTCTGCATTATATTGATACTTCTCTTTTGTTATCTGAATGGATGCATTGATATGATAACTCATCCTAAGCTCTTAGAATGAACTCATGGTTCTTTTTGTTCCTGCATCTAAATCTATAGTTAAGGATGTATTCTCAAAAGACTCATAGAAATGAGGGTTTCACCATCCGCGCATGCCTCGGGTGAGCGCCCAGCGCCCGCTGGGTGATAGGCCGGTGCGCATGGGATTAGACTATTGTTCTAAGGGTATAAAAATGACTACAAGCATATCCCAGTCCTGCATAATGAGGTCTTTCCTCAACCACGATTGGGTTAGTGATACCTTGATTATTCTTACCAAGGTTAATTCCATTAAAATACATGTTATTCAAAATATTATATCCTATACCTTTAGTTTCCTTTTCAAATCAACCTAGAACTACAGTAGTATCCAAATTAGCATAGGAAGAGGAATTAGATATTTCCATATTTACTGTGCACTCATCTTTCATATTGGATGAATCAATAGTAAAAGGCACCTTCTTAGGTCCATCAATTTACAACACCATTAAGATTTCATCCTTAGCATCTATCGCTCTTTTCAATGTGTCAATTTTCTCTTCAAAATTCAATACCTGACATCCTAGGAAAGCATTTTATGTTTGTATTTGTTGATTACATGATTCAAGTTCCTCAAGTTTTTCCCTATTAGATAGCTTGCCCATGGTTTTTTTACACACCTGTACTTCCAAATATTACACACAATGGAGGAAATTATGGACGAAAAATGTTCCCTAAATCTTCCAAGATCGCTATAGTATGGAAGATCACTCTAAGAGTTTTTCTTCGACAATTTGGATGTCAAAAATGGATTCCATACGTGTAAATGGTGGCCTGTCAAACTTGCATTCAACCCTAGGTAGGACCAGGTCAACTGGTGAGTCATGAAGTAGCGGAAAGTATGATCATGCAAAGGTGATGTTTTCAAGTTTGTACCTCTGGTCTTAGTCATTCGACATTGTCTTCATCTTCATATATGATTGACAAAAAAATTGCCACGTGGTGGGTCCTCAGGCCACCATGTGGCATGCCATAAATTTTCCCTTCAACTCAGGTGAGTTATATTTAACTCATCGAGCTATTTGCATTTGCAAGTTCAAGCATTACAAGGGTGAGTTTCTTCTACAACTCGACAAGATCATCTAGGATGGGCGAGTTACCTTATCTATGTTGGTAAAAAAAAAGGGCAGAGGATGTGGCCCGAATCCACATATCACATGGTTGGAAAAAAACTATAAAAATCTTATCTTATCACCACCCACTATGCATGTGGGATAAACCTTTATCCCCTTTCCATGCAAAAAGGTTGAATGACTCAGTAGACCCACATGGATTAGACGGGTGATGTGGAAAAGGAGTATGTAGACCCCAGGGATGTGGCATGGGCAGTGGGCTCACATGAACACGTGAATGGGACAAATGAATGAAGGGGTGATGTGGAAGCACATCGAATAGGTTACAGAGCCATGTAGGCTAGTGGGAGCATAGAGGGTATGTTTGTTGCAATAACCACCCAAAAAGGAAACTGTATGCATCGAACTCAAGACCTTTCCCTCCAAACTCGGTGACCTTAACCGATTCTTCTAGCTCAGTGGAGGGGTATGGAACTAGAAGACGTGGTACTTAAACATAATGATCGGGTCATTTGGCCTATTGTTGGTCGTCAAATAGGACTTTTAAGAGAGCAATAGATAGGGGACAAGAAGTCCCTCCTCTTTAATGGGAGAGGTTCCCTTATTCAGAAACGAACTTATTTACAAATGTACAGAACATTGTTTTATGGTCAAACTTGGATTTTACGAAAGTATTTTCCACAAGGATCATCAATTGCACAAGGACTGAGGAAAGGGAATAAGAAGATGAGCAGAATAGCAACATTCAGAATTATAGATAGCAGAATAATTCTTCGTGTATGCGAAGCTTCAAAGAATTTAAGACAAGATCATTTGCGTTGGCTGAATGAGATTAAATTTAAAGACACAAAGTTCCATAAATAACCTTCTTCAGATTTATTAATCAAGGACACAAAGTTCCTTCTTGGTTGTACAAGATCACTGTATTTGCAAAACTGAACAGTATGCAATCAGAGAGACTAATGAGTTAAGAACAAAATGATCTCCACTATATTAAAGGAAAACACAGAGATAACAAGAATTAGATAGACAAAGAATGGAAAGCCCTTTTGTATTGATTTCTTTCTGAGCTATTTTACACTTTCAGAAAATATGCCAAGTTCTTCCCCCTTTTCAAAATGGTGCAAAGAAGGCCATTATATAGCTTACAATTCAGTTACTCTTCGTAACCGTTTCCTGTTACAAAGAAAACTGAAAAAGAAAGGAAGAAGAGAAACGTATGGGGAAGAAGACAGGTGGCTGGTCACTGAGAAGGACCCACCATCTTCAGAAACTGCTTCTTGAATTCCTTTAACGTCTCAGCTATGTCTTTGCCACGAGGGACACACCAGACGTTTCATCTTGAAGATGACAATGAATATCTTTGGAAACTGATGTAACCGACGTCTTGAAAGTTTCGTCCTTCGTAACTGCTTCTTTAGTTCTTGAAATTTGATCTTCGCAACTTAAATTCAAATTTAGCACATTCGGGTCGAGCGGGAAAAAACTAAGTATGAATTGCATTAGGTTCACTTGGGACATGTGAGACGCGAATGCGCGAAACACGAGGCTCGGCCGATTCGGACGAAACAGGGAGAAGACACACAAATGCATTTTGGGACATTTGGAACGAAAATGCGCGAAGGACGCGGTCCGGGCGAACCGGCCGAAAATGGAATAGTTTACATTTTTTGATTTGGGACAAAGAGCTCTGAAGTACACGACTCGAGAGTTTCGGCCGAAAATGGGACAGCGTGCACTTTTTAACTTTGGGACATTCGGGACGAAAAGTTCCGAAGGACGCGGTTCGGGTGAATCGGCCGAAAATGGAACAGAAGGCCCGTTTGGACTCGGGACATTTGGGACAAAAATGTGTGAAGTGCGCGACTCGGGTGTTTCGGCCGAAAATGGAACAGAGCGCACTTTTTGACTTCGGGACAGTTGGAACAAAAATGAGCGAAGTGCGCGACTCGGGCGGTTCGGCCGAAAATGGGACAGAGCACACCTTTTAACTTGGGACAGATGGGACAGGAAAGCGCGAAGTACGCGGTTCGGGCGGATCGGCCGAAAGTGGAACAAAAGGCCCGTTCGAACTTAGGACATTTGGGACAAAAAGTTCCGGAGTACGCGGTTCGGGTGTTTCGGGCGAAATTGGAACAGCGTGCACTTTTGATTTGGGACATTTGGAACAAGAAAGTGCGAAGTACGCGGTTCGGGCGGTTCGGCTGAAAATGGGACAGCGTGCACTTTTTAACTTTGGGACATTCGGGACAAGAAAGTGTGAAGTACGCGGTTCGGGCGGTTCGGCCGAAAATGGGACAGCGTGCACTTTTTAACTTTGGGACATTCAGGACAAAAACTTCCGACGGGCCCGAAAATGGGACTAATTCGGAGGTTTCGGCCGATCGGGGAACAAAATGCACTTTCGTACTTGGGACAGTTGGGACAAAGATGTCCGACAGGCCCGAAATACTTACAGAATGACCCAGAACTTAGATTTTTTCGACTTCAAGACTTTTTTTCACACCACCAGCTCGACAGAAAAGACATTTAAACTCAAAATTTTGAAATTTTTACTTTTGACAGAGCAGGGAATTTGAGGTGGACAAA